>CH002935.1:0-12883 GCA_000149265.1 Ciona savignyi
ACGGTGGTCGTTGGGGGTAAAGTTGTAGTTGTAGGGGGTAATGTAGTGGTTGTAGGGGGTAACGTAGTAGTGGTTGTAGGTAATGTTGTAGTTGTAGGGGGTAATGTTGTAGTTGTAGGGGGTAACGTAGTAGTGGTCGGAGGTGGTAACTTCTTCGTTGTGGTTTCATCTTCCTGCGTCATCAACATTGTTAAATGGGATCCTGGTTGACCCAACGGCTGTTGATCGGAAGGGTATGAGATCAAAACCAGCCAGTAGTCGCATTATGTTAATTAGCTCACGACCAAAGGTTACAATAAAGACCAAGTGAGCAATGCGATCGCATCTAACGACTTAGCGATAACCACACTTCAACCTATGATGCAAACAACAAGAGAAATCATGTATTATATTATTACTAACCCTTATAAATGATTCTGTTAATAACTCAAAAACACAAAGCTATCCAAGTAAATATGGTTTCAAGCTGCAAAGTATGTTATTTCGACGTTGTGGGCCCAAAGACGGGGACGATTGTACATATCCCATTCACCGTTTATTAAAATACTTTCAGGTTTTGCTTAGTCTTATTTTACTTTCACTAGTGAACTATTGAAATCAATTTATAAATACACTAAACACTAACTGGCTACTGTTTAAGTTATAATATCAAACAACAACAAAAATAAGCAGTTGCTGTAATTAACACTGTGTCTCTAAGTAAAGCTTTTGGTGAATGAATCTATTGGAGTAATATAAGTCGTAGCCCACTATCGGGTATTTAACCTGAGCACCATAACCTTACAACATCGCCTTTCAATCAAAGGGTTGCAAGTGCGAATCTGGTCGCTAGCAAGTCGGTTGTGTCCTTGAAAAATACACTTAACGGACATTGCCTGAACCCAGCGAATTAATGGGTTCTACCAAATTAAAGGAACGTGTCTATCATATACAACACACTGCAATAGCTCCGGTAACCCGACGGTGGGCGCGAAGTGATCTGACGATTGCCCATGTGTTAACCCCCTTGGTTTCCCATTCAGGGGGATAAACATGTATATCCTACTTAACTGGCTACTGTTTAAATTATAAATTAACATAAAAATAAGCAGTTGCTGTAATTAACACTGTGTCTCTAAGCAAAGTTTTTGGTGAATGAATCTATTGGAGTAATATAAGTCGTAACCCACTATCGGGTATTCTAACCTGAGCACCATTGATAACCTTACAACATATTATTAACAAAACAAAGGTTATTATTACCTCATCAGGGAAGAAGCCAGTTGCAGTCACAAACGGAAGAGTTGTTGGTGGGATTGTGGTTGTTGGTACAGTTGTAGTTGTTGTTGTAGTTGTTGTTGTGGTTGTTGGGATTGGTTCAGTTGTGGTGTGCGTTCCCATGATGGGTGGGCACTGGGTGGTATGACATCATTATATGTATGACATCATTATATGTATGACATCATTATATGTATGACATCATTATATGTATGACATCGTTATATGTATGACATCATTGTATGTATGACATCGTTATGTGTATGACATCATCATTATATTATCAGGTGGCATTTTTAGAACGGACATCAATAAATTGCTATGGATTACATCACAAACCAACCAACCAGGCATATTTGGGTCAAATTGGTACTTAATTTCCAATTAAACAATATGGTGTTTATACCATAAATGCCAGATGGATAACAAATATGAATTTTTTAAAGGGGGGCAACAGGAAAGGGAAACTAAACTACACATTGCAGTTTAACAGCTTATTGATGTTATGATGGATAACAAAATAATAAGGACTGATAATCTTTAGCAGCAAAACTATAACCAAATGCAAGTTAGACGACACATGACTTCTGTATCGGGTTCAGATATTACCGACGTCGTTATTTATATCACAATGCTGGTTATTTGGCTAATTATTTCCCCCAATCCTGATAAAGCTTATGATAGAATGATAAACTCGACTGTGAGCACAGGTACTTACAGTGTTGTCCCTCCGGTGGGGAAGTTCGCAGCAATTAAGTTCGGCTTTGTCGGCTGAATCAACCTCACAATATAACTTGATGGACTGGATCTCAAACTGGGATGGATTTGGGGTTATTGGGTAAACTGGAGTGGAAGTTACCAAAAACCCTAATAAAGCATGGAAGTTAATTATTAAATAATTGTTTTAATAATTATTCAAAATCTTTAGACAAATTAAAACTTTGTTCAATATTTGTTTTAACAAATGTTAAAGTAATAAAGTCCCAATGACATCATAGTTACATCACAATGACATCATAGTTACATCACAATGACATCATAGTTACATCACAATGACATCATCGTTACATTACAATGACATCATGGTTACATCACAATGACATCATAGTTACATCACAATGACATCATAGTTACATCACAATGACATCATAGTTACATCACAATGATCACCTCGGCAGAAGAGCTACGACGAGTCCTCCCAAGAAAGGTGGTTCCCCCAATTCCGATCTCGTTGGCTTTCTGCTTCATGCGTCGAGTTCCGATCTTTTCGCAATCGATGAACAACGTCACAGAACCACTGTTTGGAATTGTGATGTCATAATACACACTCGACTAATATTTGGTATGATGTCATACTTTACACATTTAAATTTCCCACCCACGAGGATATAAATGAACCAACCATCCACACACTGTAATAACTCCAGCAACTCGACTACGGGCACGAGGTGTCTTACGATACCTGTGGTTAAAGCCTGGCTTCCCACCCACAAGGATATAAATGAACCAACCATCCACACATCGTAATATCTCCAGCAACTCGACTGTGGGCACGAGGTGTCTTACGATACTCGTGGATAAAGCCTGGCTTCCCACCCACGAGGATATAAATGAACCAACCATCCACACACTGTAATAACTCCAGCAACTCAACTGTGGACACGAGGTGTCTTACGATACCCGTGGATAAAGCCTGGCTTCCCACCCACAAGGATATAAATGAATCAACCATCCACACACTGTAATAGCTCCAGCAACTAGATTTTTGGCATGAAGTGTCTTACGATACTCGTGGATAAAGCCTGGCTTCCCATCCACAGGGATATAAATGAACCAACCATCCACACATCGTAATATCTCCAGCAACTCGACTGTGAGCACGAGATTATTTACCTGTTTATATGCATAAGTACTTTGTGGAAATTCTTGTCAAAAAGTTTGGCCACTTTGGGGAATTTTCGTGCCTTGAATTTGCTGGAAGTGGTGTGCCTATCAAGCCCCAAGCCGATGAAATCAATCGATTTCTGTGGGTATAAGATATTTATGTGAGATTGTGTAGGTTTAAAACTGATTGCTAGCTAGTCAGCTTTGTCCTTGAGCAAGGCAGTGGAAATTTCCTGAACCAAGCGGAATAATGGGTTCTACCAAATTAAAGGAATGTGTGAATCACACAAAACACACTGCAGTAGATTTGGTAACCCGACGATGGGCGCAAGGTGATCTGACAATTTATTCTCCTGAGAGTATCATGTTTACCAGACTGGTAATCATCAAAGTACCTCCTGCACACAGTCAAGCAGGATTTGGGTTGACTCCAATTTTTATCGACTTTTTTCAATCTACTGGATTACAACAACGTCTGCTAAGTGTCACGCAAATAACACAAACTGAATTAAGGCTCCTGTGAACCTATAGCACATTTTGCTACTTGGCCTGGATATGTGGATACTTTGGTTTATAGATAAAATGTAGGAATTTAAAATTTACCTCAAAAATTGGTTAATATTACACTTTACTTTATTCTTGTGGCCTAGATTTTGACTGGTTTTAAACAAATGTCATATTTGCCTAATTGTTAATCAATCACAGAACTCTTAAGAAAACTGCTCAGATTAAGAAGTAAACTACGAATCATAAAGTAAAACTAATAAAGAAGGTGAAAAAGTTGAACATGGATACCGTTCTTTGCCTAACTTTTTTAAAAAAATTTTCCTAACTGTTGATTCATCACATAATAGAGACTTAAAATAGTGCTTAGAGTAAGAATTGAACCATGAATGCGTCGGTTACCGTTCTCGGGTTGACACGGATCTCGAGCTGATCACTCCCTCCCGCATCCACAATCTTCATGATGCTCCAGATCTTCTTCGATGTTCGAGCGTTGAGTCGAAACGTGGACGCGAAGACGTACTGATCCGGAAGACCCTTCCCGAACACATCTCTGTGGAAATGATGGGTGCAATGAACGACTAGTTTAGTTTATTTTTGGTTTCCACGATAAAAACACGAAGCAGGACTTTTGATAAAAATTTAAAGCGGTAAAGCGACCCGTGGAATGGGGGAGTCGGTTTAGGAGAAGGTGTGGCCCGGAAAGTGTGGGCCAACTGGTGACATAACCAGCCGAATGGTTGTGGAATCGAAACCAGGCATTGTATTGGTCACGTCTAATTATACCGAAATTTAATAATTTATTGCTTTTTTAGACGTTTTCTAACGCATATCGTTTGCCGTTTTTTTCTGTTTTTCAATTTTTTATCAATGGTCCTGCTTCGTTCTTTTATCATAGAAACAAAAAATAAACTAAACTACTTGTATTCTTGCAATTTATATGAACATTGATTCAGACAACGCTGAAACCTACCACCGTAGAAATGATGATTATTATTATAAGTTACTTTTGAAAAACGAAGTCAAATTTTTTATTTTATTTGTCAACACTTGACAGGCATGGCATGGCGCCGCGACATCTACCAGAAGGAATAATGGAATCATAATGAAACTTAGCCATTTGTTAGACAACATGGTCTAGCAGAAACCATAATTTTTGCTGTAAAAAACTAAGTCAGACTTTTCTTAAATTTTGATCAGATTTGGTCGAATGATCAATCATTAGACAGTTGTTGCACCAAACAGTAAAAGATTTAAGCAGGATAATATCGTACGAAACCTATGCCCACCCGGTACTTATAGCTGGGCTGTCGGTTAGTTGGTAAGCGTCGTAGCCGGGTATTGAACCTTTGACCTTCTTGACCTCAGCGCCATCAAGTGAGGATTCCTCCAACTTGAATGCCGATATCAGGTCGAATCCTGATTGGTCGAAATATTGATTAAAATGGGCGTGGCGTGGGGGTGTGGCAAGATGGAGAGTTAGAGCTTTGGTGGGGGTTAGATGCTCTTACCTCATTTCCTGTGATGTCATACGTAGAGATAAACTAGAGGGGAATACCCAAAATAAAATGATGTCATGCATGTTAATACGCGAAGGGTTAGTCTTGCCTGCGGTAACTCCACCTTTTATTGTGACGTCACTTGTTCCAATATCGGGACAGATCGCGTCTGGAAACAATCATTATCATTGAACCGTGTAAATGTTGATTATGACGTCACATACCGACACAGATGATCTGCCGAAGCGTCTCGCGGATTCGTTCGATTGCTTGGAAGTCGTCAACCTGCAAGACGTGTCGCGCGTCCGGATCTGACGCAATCTCGTTTAATTCTTGAACCACCGCTGTCGATACCTTTGTGACGTCACTGTTTATAATCAAACACGGGTTAATGACGTCACAATACTGACCCCAACAGCGTAGAGTTGGATCCCATTGTTTTGCGCCTCTAGCGACGGATTGTATACATTGTCCTGCGCGCGACCATCGGTGAGGACAATGGCCAACCTCTTGTAGCCCAACTCCACGTCGCGCGCTCCTGACGTCACATTGAACGATTCTGTGTTCATAAACCGGATCGCCTTTCCAGTGCGCGTGTTTCCTGGTCATTGTGACGTGTTAATAAGAGCAGTGTAGCCCTGTCTGTGACGTAAGAATGCAAACCGCGGTTTGTGCCTCGGGTCAATAGATTCTAGAATCGATAAAATGTAAACGGGAATAATTACTGGATTAGCTGTCGCTCGCGGCTACAACAATGGGGATTGTGACGTAGACACTTTTTTCCACTTGGCCGGTTTAATATTATTTCTATGTGGCCACCTGTGTAAACACGTGACCGGTTCCGGGTGGTTGAGTTTTAAAGTGGTCGCTCCAGCGACCTCTCATTGTGACGTCACACATACCTTTGTGACCTTACCAACTTCAAGTCTCAACATCGGAAATTGTAATTATGACATCACAATATGCCATTATGTCGACAAAAACTCCCATCACAACGTCGTGGAAATGACGTCACTATTATGACGTCACAGCGTGGTGATTATCTTACCTCTTATATAAGCGATATTCTGCACGGCGGCCACAAGGGAATCGCGATCGCTGTATTGGTTCAAGGCGATCGCCATTTTGGGATTCCCCGCATACACTACCACCCCCACCTGGGTTCGGTCGGGGCCGATGTCGAAGGTAGCTACGAGGTCAGATACCCATCTGTTGGGGGGGTTGTGGTTGATGGGGTTGAAGTGGGGTTAGGGGTTAATGGGGTTTAAGGGGGCGTGTCAATCAAAAGTGGGTGAATGGGGTTGGTGGGGTAACTTGGATTGGTGGGGTGAATGGGGTTGGTGGGGTAACTTGGATTGGTGGGGTAAGGTAATGATTTGTTTATTTTATAGATACCAGGGTGAGACGGTCACTTTAGATGTTAATGATAAAAATAACCAAAAAAGAAATGGTTAAATGTGGGTATGTTAGAGAGGTATCGCCCAACTGGTATGTTTGGGTCCAATTTGAACTTTGGGGTGTTGGGTTGAGATTAGTGTTAATGGGGGTGAATGTATGAAATATGACCCCTGGGGTCGGGGACATGAAATGTGGGTGAACTATTCATGGGAATCGATCCCCGTGAGAAATCACTGGGTCGTGACGTGGTCAGTGAACCCTGAAAACACGTGACTTACTTTCGAACCCTCCCGAAATCGCGGTCTCCGACGCTGCTCGACGCGTCCAACACAAACACCAAGTCATAATAGACCGTTCTACAACCTGTGTGACGTAACAATCAAGTTTAGCACGACATGCCATATAAGGAAGCTGATGCTTCATCGAGCGTTTAATTGTTTTCAAACAATCGCTGCCTTTATTTGGTCACAAGCGAAAGTTATTTCTACAGCACGATATTAATTTTGTAACAATGCTTTGATCGCGATCCGATTTGGCCGAAATTCAAGAATTATTGAATCGTTTGAAGATTATGATGTAACAATCGAAACAAGCCGGTATTGTTACGTTACAATGTTGTCATTGTTCAATTTAGCGTTTTATGACGTAACAAAAGACGGAAATTGGTGGATTCTTATGACATCACAAAGGGGAAGTGTTAATTATAGAAATCATCTACAACTACCATAGAAATCATATAAGGGAAGATTTGACAATGGATTTTATGACATCACAAGACAATCCATGCGTCAAAATGACAAATCAAACACACGTCATCACTACGTCATTTATCAAGCATTTATGACGTCATGCTTACGTCATGCAAATCATGCACGTGATTTTGTCACGTGGTCACTCATTATGACGTCACCTCCGTTTCCAAGTTTCCCATTTTTCTTCGTTCGAGAATCGATTCCTTTGTTATCGGACAAACGACTATTGTTATGCTTGATAAACGTCATTGATGACGTTGTGTTGTCGTCATAATGACGTCATAATAAAAATACTACCTTTCCTATTGTCCGAGGTTTGCTGCGCCGCCAATTGTGACGTCATCAAGGCGAGAATGGCGAGAACGACCTTCATCGTCTATGACGTAACAATCTCCTGTCGAAAATACAAGTTCGAGAATTTGTGGAATTTTTCAAATCTCGCGGGTGTTGAGTAATAATCGTCTGTTATGATGACAGATTACATCGTTACGTCACAATAAACAAGAAAACACATGCAACATTGAATTGTGACGAATCAATATATCGTTTATTACGTATGAATGGCATTTACTTACCTATCTATGACTTCACAATGGACATTTTGTAAAAATAATTCTAGAATCCTGTGAATAGAAAGCACGCGACGTGCGCGATGAAGCGAGGCGTCAGGAAACCGACAAATGGGCTATGTGACGTCACAATGAACTTGACAAGTCACAAAACCCATTATTATTTTTAGTTTAAATATGACGTGATAATTAAGCGACTTTTCAACAATATTGGAATAGATAGCCCGCGGGCTCCAGACGCGATTATCGCCAATTAGTTCGAGAATTCGTCTACTTCACTTCCGGTTTAAAAAAAACATGATTCCAGAACATCGAATGCGCATTATTTTAAAACAATGAATAATTATGACGCAATAATTCCACTTGAAACGGGGATTGCTAAATAAATGAGCCGCACTAATTGTCTAAACAAACACAAATCGCGTTTTCTCGATTTGTTATCTACTTAACGTCACACTGATTGATGATGCTCGTACATCTTGGACTCTAACTAGATATTCAACCGCTGTGAGCTGAACCTATAGAAATATCATATTAAACCTCAAAATTCTTTAAATTTTTCTTCCTAAAGCCAATCAGGCGTAAAAACAAAGATGACAATTGTTACTGTGATGTCACTAAGACTGCTATTCAAACTGTATGACGACACAAGTCATCTATAATTCCACAATCCACCTTCTATCCAAGAAGTTACAAAACAATTTTCAATTATTGACCAACTGTCTCGTCATAATAAATGAAAAATCTACATATTACGTCACAGAGCAACTATTGTTACACTTCAACACGGCTGATGACTATTTAATTATTGTCTTTGTGAGGTCATAAAAATAAAAAGCGCGAGACTCCAAGTTCCGCTTTAACGATTGTTAAACATTCTAGAACTAGTAACGCGACGATCGCGTTCAACTTCTGCTCGAAGATGATTAGACACCAGGCTAACTTTAGAACAAATTTAGCCTTTTCTCATTACCGCCACTGTGCGGTTGGAAATTTGTTTATTTGTTTACCACACGGCGGCGTAACTACGGGTTTGTTTAGACATTTCTCTTTACCGCCACGATGCGATGAGAATATAATGAATACCTTTACCACATGGTGACGTAATTCAGCTATGTGCACATCCTTGCTCTTTACTCCCACGACGCGGCAATATTTTTTTACAAATATATTACGCACGGTGACAGTAGTTGTTATACAAAAGTTCCATGTAAATTTAGTACGTTCGTGTGGTCGAATGGTGAAATACACATTTACAGATTTTAATATATAAACCATCTTGGTGACGAGCATACCACGGAACCGAAATCTATCTCGAAAAAATAAAAAATAAAATACATATGACACAATAATCAACGCAGATTATTTCATGACATAGTTAACAATGTCTAAATGTGTTACAACACACTGCAATAGCTCCGAAACGGCCAGTGAGCGCGAGGTGATACGACGATGTCTGATGCGATAACGCTCATTTGAATTTATAAATCGAGGATAAAAACATGATTATTTTTCCGGCAGATTAGTCTAATGGTTTAGTATTTAGTGCGTCGCCTTTAAATCGAAAGATTGCAGGTGCGAAACTGGTCGCTAGCTAGTCGTATGTGTCCTTGGGCAAGGCACTTAATGGACATTGCCTGGACCCAGCAGATTAATGGGTTCTACCAAATTGAAGAAACGTGTGAATCATACACAACACATTGTAATAGCTTTGGTAACCCGACGATGAGCGCGAGGTGTTCTGACGATTGCCCGTGTGTTAAACCCCTTGGTTTTCCCATTTACGAGGATAAACAGGAATATCCTATCCCTACTTATTTTATTTAATATACACAGATAAACATGGTCATCATGTACTATTATAAAGTCACTACCGACTAGTTATCAAGAGTCACATGATGATGGAAAAGCGAGGGCGAGGTATTATGCGGAATCCGATGTCTATCTGACAAATGCCCGTGTGGTAACCGCCACTTGCGTTTTCCCATGAAAGGAATTTTCGAACACACAACCTTTCAGCATCGCCCTCCACAACATTTTCGAATCTTGGATCTCATAAACGGATACTATCACTGGTTTTATTTCGAAACCGGCAACATGTCTTCGCATGTCATATCCTTTTAAGGTATACTCAATACGGTATATATGATGAAGATTTTGCCTAATTTTTGTTAGTTTTTCGCTTGTCAGAAAACAACAGGGTATAAGGATACCTCGTGCCCACAGTCAGCAACAAAAGCAAGCAGCTAGTTTGGATCACACTGCCTCCAGACTGAAGGTACCGAGTATGAACCACTGGTCGGCGTGACATCATAGCAACTACGTCATTTTAATATTACGTCATACGTGTAAAAAGCGGTTTAAAAAAGATACCAAGTTAAAACACTGCGTTTAAGCCGTTCAATTGAAGCAAGGCGCCAATACACAATGTACTGAGAAGTGACCACATGCACATGGTCGGGTTATCGGGTATTGCAGTGTGATGGACGGAGATGAACCAGTTATTGACTGCACATGGGTAACAAACATGTAAGAAATGTGCAGTATTGTCTCAACATATGAACTATTATGTTAATAGATGGTCAATTTTAATGTTGTGCATAAGAAAAGAAAATAAAATGTTTAAAAAATCCAGTTTAACAAATTGGAAATTGCGTTGCTCGGATTTCAATGAACAATTCATGTATATTTTGCTAAAGAACAGATAAAATACAAAGAAATTTTCAATAAAATGTTTTTAAATTCAATCGTTAAGATCTGGTTTTAATACTGCGAGGAAAGCGCCGACCAAATAAAGACTTCCCGTAACGAATACCTGAAGGTGTTTCCCCTCAAATTTCGCAAGTGGGTAATCCCCTTCTGATGTCATAGACTGCACTGTTTGATACAAATGATCGTCGCGGTTGTGCGCGAGGGTGGAGACAGCGTCGGCGACGGAGAGAAACGTCGGGGATTCCCCGTTTGTGGTGGGTTGGTGGTGGGAGGTGCAGATATCCCTCCATGTATCGCGGTTGGTGAAGATGTTGAATATCTGGTTCTCAATCGGGATCTTCAGGTTGGTTTGGTCCTTGGACATGGAGTTGGAATGTGAAGCGATGTTGGGGACAAAAATGGCGGAACTGAATCCGCACGGGAACAGAATTTCGAGGAAACTTTTCACGTCTCGGTTGCTGGTCACGTTGAACGCCAGGATCTTGTCACATGACAAACCTAACTTCATTTCTTCGTTCAATGATTCTTTAACGAACCACTTGGTGGAACAGTTGAGGCTCCTCACCGTATGCGCGCCGTCGAGGTAAAAGGTGACGCCGCGGAATTTAATCACCTGACCTCGTCCGTTCCAACGACATGTTCGTAAACCTTCGCGAAATCTCTCGCTTAACGGGAATAATAGACTTTGTGATGTCATAGGGTCAATTGAAGTCCGGTTCAACCAAGAATTTGCAAGTTGGACCGCCAACGAAGCATTGGTCATCTGATGGTCACCTGACAAACCCAGGGGAAGCCCCTTACCCATGGGGTACGAGTCGAGTGGCGGGGCGACTTTCAAATCCGCCCCCACCTCATCCGCGCGCTGATGAAGAACCTTCATCCCTTCGTCAGGTTGGGGAACCGTGAACGCTGCTGCTCCTCGCTTGAATATCCCCCCCTTCTGCCACGCTATCTCACCCAGAGTGTTGCCGAGTAAATCTGTATGATCGAGGCCCAGTGATGCCACGCCGCAACACACTGGGTTGGGGACTACATTGGTGCAGTCATATGCGCCACCGATGCCAACTTCGAGAATGGTAGCACTGACATGTTCGTGCTTAAACACATACAGCGCGAGAGCGGTCAGCATGTAGAAATAACTGGGAACTTTCACTTCGTACTTATGCTCTGTCAGTTTTAAAAGATCGAAAACCTCCCAGAAATACTGGGTGAAAAGATCGGTAGAAATGGGGCGCCCATTCACCCGGATCCTTTCCCGGACTTCCAACAAATGTGGGGACGAATAAAACCCCGTTTTGACCCCATGTTTACGCAGAATGTTATCCACGAAAGCGCATGTTGAGCCCTTCCCCTTGGTCCCGGTGATGTGGATGATCTTCAGCTGGTTGAGGTCGTCGTTTGAGATGTTGATCCTATGAAGCAGCTCCCGCATCACCACCAACCCCATCCCATTCATCTTCTGCTGGGAGGTCAACATCCGATTGCATTGCATCTCGTTCAGCGTCTGCACCGCCTCGTTGTATTTCACATCCTCAGTCGCCATTTGTTGCCTGGTGAACAAATAATGTTTATCTGATCGGGAAAATTAATTATCGGATTTTATACAAATTATCAGATTTGGGTAAAATGTAAATTTATTTTTAAATTTTTTTAATAAAAATTTGAATGAAAATTTAGAATGTTTTTTAGGCTTTAATAAATTTTTTTGTTACCATTTGATTACAAATCAAATATTTTTTCATTTTGTTTTTAGTTTTAGTAAACCTAAGTTGTCTTAAAAAGTTTTTTACAATATTTTATCCATATCATTTGCCTGTCTGATGTCTCTGTTATTTGTGATTACTAAAATTATTACAAGGGGGATTTACTGGCAAAGTTAGTTCATGGATGTAAATAATTTAACCAAACTCTTAAAAAGGATTGAAGTCCATTCCTTTTAAATAATTTCAACCAGGTTTCCACAAACAAAGAAATTGGGACAAATGTTTAAACAGGTTCTACCACCATGGCTGCCAGAGTCAACAATTGCCAGGTGTTTGTATAAGCAGCACAGTTTGATTTGTTGATTGAATAAGTTTTTAAATAAACAAATTAACCTTTTGGACTAGATAAATAACATGAAACCTAATTTTACATGTAAACACACTACAGATGTCGTACAAAGCTAATTTCATCTAGCTGTAATTTTGGTTCGAACCAGAGGGTGGTGTGGTTAGTCCAGTAGATGATTTAGTTGGTTATGTCCTTTGTCAGGACACTTCACTTTAAACATTCGTCATCATCTCAATAATACACAACACACCGCAAT
>CH002935.1:36677-48147 GCA_000149265.1 Ciona savignyi
CCACCCACCCCCCATTCACCTACACACCCCCTATCACCCCCAATAACCCCCATCCCACCCCCAGAAAGAGCAGATGGAGTTGAAGAAGAGACTGACCGAGATGGAATTCGAGGAGAACCAGATGTCCCAGAAACTCAACGACATGACAATATCCGAGAACGCCATGACTAAGCGGATCAACTCAACCGAGGAAAGCACCAGGAAGTTCAAGTGGGTTGTGATGTCATACTTGTGATGTCATGATGGTTGTGATGTCATGATAATTGTGATGTCATAATGATTGTGATGTCATGCTAATTGTGATGTCATGATGATTGTGATGTCATGATGGTTGTGATGTCATGATGATTGTGATGTCATGATGGTTGTGATGTCATGTTGGTTGTGATGTCATGATGGTTGTGATGTCATGATGGTTGTGATGTCATACTTGTGATGTCATGGTTGTTGTGATGTCATGATGGTTGTGATGTCATGATGATTGTGATGTCATGATGATTGTGATGTCATGATGGTTGTGATGTCATGATAATTGTGATGTCATAATGATTGTGATGTCATGATAATTGTGATGTCATGATGATTGTGATGTCATGATGGCTGTGATGTCATGATGGTTGTGATGTCATGATGGTTGTGATGTCATGATGGTTGTGATGTCATGATGGTTGTGATGTCATGGCTGTGATGTCATGATAGCTGTGATGTCATGATAGCTGTGATGTCATGATAGTTGTGATGTCATGATGGTTGTGATGTCATGGTTGTGATGTCATGGTTGTGATGTCAAAGTTGTGATGTCATGATGGTTGTGATGTCATGATAATTGTGATGTCATGATGGTTGTGATGTCATAATGTTTGTGATGTCATCATACTTGTGATGTCATATTGGTTGTGATGTCATGATGATTGTGATGTCATGATAGTTGTGATGTCATACAGAGAAGAGCTGAATGAGCTGGAGATGAAGTTGGGAAGCGGGGAACGAACCAACGAGGATCTTCGGATGCAACTGCAGGAAGCTAACGGTACCGCATGTATATTGTATTTTCATGACCCCACAAATCATGCATTGAGTACCACATGTCCGCAGTCGAGTAGTTGCTGTGGGACATTTATGTTTCATCCCCGTGAATGGGAAAACCAAGTGGGTTAACACACGGGCAATCGTCAGATCACCTCGCGCCCATCGTCGGGTTAGCGGAGCTATTGCAGTGTGTTGTGTATGATTCAAAACTTCCTTTAATTTGTTAGAATCCAATATTATACTAGGTTACGGCAATGTCCAGTGCATTGTCCTAGAACTCAACTAGCTACAATTAGTTTCAAATTTGCAACGCTTTGTCTAAAAGCGACGCAATAACCCACCAAGCTTGTCTGTCAGACAAGTGGCTGTGTTTAGAATATATACCACCAATTAGTTAAATGCTACATGTGTGAAATTGCACAAGACCTGAGAATGGGAATTGTGAAATATTCCGCTGATGCAAACATAATAACTTCCGCAGCGCGGTTAGCCGAGCGAGAGAAAGTTCATTGTGAGGTCATGAAGGAACGGGAAAAAGTGAAGCTGGATTTGCAGACAAATGTTAAGAATGAGGTTGAAACTAACAAGATGGCCGCCCAGCGATACAGGTGCTCGTGTGAATTAGTTAGGCTTTCGTTGATCACAATCACTGGGTAATATAACTGAGATTAAGTGTTTGATTAACAAATCTTAGAATACTTGGTCACTTAATCTTCGACTAACTAATCAGCGGTACTTTGATATCTTCTGGTTGGTTAGCTTAATTGGCAATAATATCTTCAGACAGTTGAAGGCTTCTATGATCCAAACCAATTATTAGCTAGATAGCAGACATTGCCTAAACTAACTAAAATAATGGGTTTAACTTATGACGCCTCAATCATATATAACACAACTTTTCGCGAGGTAATCTGACAAATACATGATACCCAACACACTGCAATACCATCGGTAACCTGACGATGGACGCGAGGTGATCTGACGATTGTCCGTGTGTTAACCCCCTTGGTTTCCCATTCACGGGGATAAAGATGAATCCGATCCTATCACCCCTTACAAACTTATGCATACAAAACCACTGTAGGGAGCTACAGAGCCAACACATTGACCTCAAGAACAAGTTGATGGACTTGTACGACAGCAAGGTCAAGTTGGAAGCCAGTATTAAAGATCATAAACAGGTGATATTATGATGTCACATTGGTTTGTAAGGAAATTTGGTTTATTCCATTCATTTAAATTTTAACAATTTTTGGAAAAATTAAAAATCTTTTTTATTCTTCGTCTCATTTCAGGAAATATTTCACCCAAAAAATTCCATGCGTTTGAAACCTCTGGTCCACATGGTAGTGATAGGAGGATGGTATCCTGATTTTCACAGATCTTTAATGTTTGGGAACTAAATTCTAACCCATAACTTACCCTACCCCTCTAGCTTCTAACCCTGCAAGGCAAACTGAACCACGCACTCAAGCAATATTACCACGATCGTGGGGAATTCAATAAAGCTGGTCTCGCTAAGTTTCATGTCCGCGCTCATGTGAGTATTATGACATCATAATATTCTTCTGCTCCACATTTGTTTATTACATCATAATCACTCATTGGGTCGTCAAATTTTATTTTTATTTCTATATCAACTCTTTATTACACCATAACACTTCTATGACATCATAACCAGTTATGACATCACACAGGACAATACGGACATGATGGTGAAGGTGCAAGATGGCCTCGAGGTGGCGCTAGACAATATATCATTGTTCCTGAAGTCGCAGATCGACGGAAGTGCAACGAACCGAGTCCACCAGGCGGCCATGGATTGGTTGGAAAGTCCGGCTTAGGAAATTCGAATTCCCGATAAATTATTCTTTATGTTTATTATTTCTATGTTCTGTCGTGTTTTTTCCGCTCGGAACGCTCGTTTCGTTGCCTTTTTCTCTTGTCTTCGCTCCTGTGATGTCATAATAAATTAATTTTCCTGAAATGGTTGGTTTCCAATATATGTTCCTCATCACACAAGTGTCGTCACCTGTATGGTAAGCATCTCGCCACTCAATCGAAAGGTTGCAGGTGCGAAACTGGTCGCTAGCTAGTCGGTTGTGTCTTTGGGCAAGGCACTTTACGGACATTGCCTGAACCAAGCGGATTAATGGGTTCTACCAAATTGAAAGAACGTGTGAATCATACACAACACACTGCAATAGCTCCGGTAACCCGACGGTGGGCGCGAGGTGATCTGACGATTGCCCGTGTGTTAACCCCCTTGGTTTTCCCATTCACGGGGATAAACATGAATATCCTGTTCTGCTTACCATTGCACAGCTAACCGGATTTTAATTACAAGATATTAAAAATGGGAAAAGAAAGCTAAAAATAGACAAGATGCTTAAATATTGATTTGGGTGTAAAACTTCAACAAGTGATTATGTTTATCACACCACGCACCATAACACCGTGTACCCCCCCCCACACAAACACCAACCTTGCGCATCTCCCGAACAGCGGATTTCCGAGCAGCTTTCTCCTCCTTCGATTCCGACTTTGGTCGAACGTTGTTCAAATCAACAACAACTTCAACTACATCGCTCTCAAGGCTTTTCAACTGGAATCAATAACAATTTTCATAAAATCAACAACAATATCACTTTGTAGCAACTTAAACAGCATTAGGGTGGGAGTGGGGAATCAAGTTTGGGGGGGGGGGGGGAATTCAAGGTCAATTTGAGGGGGTCAAGTTCATCCGTTCGTACCGTCCACAATGCGGCGATATATTAAAATAGAAATCTCATACAAACCTGTTTTTTCGTCAACTTTGGTTTGTTGTTTAGGGGAAGACCCGTTTTCTCGGACAGTTTGATTTTCTAGAACAATAGAAGTATTATGACATCATACATAATGACAACCACATTATGACATCACAGTACTCACAGGTGGGTCTGTTATAAGCTTGGGGTGGTTGTACAAAGTGGAGTAAGTACCTTGGTGGGTGTATATGGGTGATGTGGGGTAAATGGGGGACATAATGTACAAATTAGCTGTTTAGCTGATATATATAAATACATTAACAAATTTTTCTAATTTCAAATCAAAATTATATTAATCAACTCATTTTGTATTACTATGAGGATTGATTTTGAATAAAAAAATATTCTTCCCATTTTAATTTGAATCTTGATTCTTAAATCCCAAGTGGAATGATTGAATATTTATGATCGGCTGTCCGGTGGGTTGGTCCCCGGGAATATCCATTTTGTAACATTTCCATGAACTCACTCAATATGGACTCGCAATCCCATTGTTCCCGTGGTTCCTCCTTCACCATGGTAACCATGATGTCATCATCGTCGTCGCTTAGCAACTCCACTCGAGGGCGGGGTTCTGGGGGGCTGGGGGGGGGGGTTTTTTTAGGGTCGGGTTTATCATTGAACCTACACAACAAGCGTGATAGTGAAGATGAGGCCTAGATGACGATACATTGTTATTTGTTGCCGGGTATTTAGTTTATTTATATTTTGCCCTGGTATTAAAATGGCAAATCAATGATATAGTGCTGCAACACACATGGGGTTCCCCCTACTCACCCCTCTTTGACCCCAGCATCGTTGAGCCCCAACAACATCTGCCCCACCTCACCAATATCATCTACGGGGATTCCCCCACCAATATCAACTTGACACAGATCACCAATATTTTCGTCGTCGTAACTTTCAAAAAACTAGGGGGGAAATTTTGGGTGAAGCTTATGCATAACTGAGATAAATTTTGGTGGAACTATAATCTAAAACTAAATAATAATTGGGGTAAAAGTGTGTTTTAACCGTTGCTAGAAGTGAGATCAAATTTTGAGTAACTTTAATCCTTAAAGTTAGCTAAAAATTGGGAGGAAAATTTGTGTTATGACCTTAAGCTTGAAGTGAAGTAAAAAAGTGGGAATTAGTTTAAAATGGAGTAAAAAATCTAGGAATAAATTAGCTTAAAAAATCTTTTTTTGTCCCATTTTAAAATTTTATCCCATTTTATATCTTAACATGGGGTAAATAATTAAAGTTATGGGTAAAATTTGAGGAAAATTGATATTTTCGAACCTTTTCGAATCGATCGTCTAGCATGGAAAGCTGGTCGTTCCGTCGGATAACCGATGATGTCATCGAATATGCGGTGAAGCGCGACTTTGTTTCTTCATCCGAGAACTCATCACCCGACTCAGCATAATTTGAGTCGCAATACGATGAGTCAGCATCACTGTGTTCCGCACCACTGAGTTTGAATCGAAAATAATTTTTTCATAAAAATAAAAAACACTGTAGCCACTTTCCTAGACGATACTATTTGTTTTCGATATCTTAAGACTTAAAAGGACAATTCACTTAAAAAATTTACCGAAAACTAGGAATTAGGAAATGAGGAACACTTTGCTGTGCCCACCCAATAAAGCTAGGGTTAATATTAGTGGGCACGGTTAGAGTACGTTTTGCAACATTTGTAATGCGGAGTTCCCTCCTTCCCCACTTTAACGTCAACAAATAACTCCAAGACATCAATGCAAGATTAACAACATTTTCATCGGATACTCAAACACGACTATGCACTAGTGTTGTAAATTTGACATAAAGAGTTTAGTTGAAAAAGAATAATTAGAATTTAACCAAAGTCATTTGCTATGATAAACAAGTCGATACACCAGAACATTTCGATTTAATACAACCTTGTGTACACATACACCTCCAACCAAATACCCATACCAACCCCATTTCAACCCCACACCCACCTGGGTTCCTGACACGCCACCTGCATGAAATCATCATCCAACTGGTTGTCGGGGTCCTCGTAGTCGAACCCGTCATCCAACCCCGCCACCACATCCGGGTCCCACGTCGGTTGGGGACCAATGGGGGTTGGGACCGCACGATGGACCAATCCAACTTCTCCCTCGCTATTCGACGCAAATACGATGGAAGGAAGTCGGAAAACTGTGTCGTCTTTTGTTATTTCAATGTTTTCCTCGTCAATGCTTTCCATCTGGACTGAGAACGAACAAAGGCGGTTGTGACATCATAAGTTTCAGGATTATGTTTAAATTTATGCTGACATCAGAATCAACAAATAACAATAGTATTTACAGTAATACATAGTAATATAGAGTAATGAACAGCAAGGGATGCAGCCAAAGACCAAATAGTCATCAAGTCAGCTGCAGCCTGTGTGTTTATTTAGAAGATAATATGAAATAAACAATAAGAAAGGGAAGATAAAATACATAGGCTCAATATAAGGGTGGGCAATATCAATAACAACGATCATCACAACCAAAGTTGCGCAACTCACTGTGGTCCCGATCCTTGGGAACAAGAATGGCTTCCTCATTCCTCTGAGAAGGTTTCAAATGCTGCATATAATCATAATCATCTTCGAATCCAATTCCCAACATCTTCTGGTTCTCATACCTCGCTTCCTTTTGCTCGGGGGTCTATTGTGATGTCACAGAGTTATTGTTGTAATTAACACAACTGTGGAATTGTCAGGACCTAGTTAGGGGCATCCCCAACAAATCGTGCCTCATATTCTGACTTCTGGTTGAGTTTTTTTAAAACAAAATCAAATCAAATGAGAATGAATTATTCTGGGTAGTGTTGCATGTTTAACATGATAATGCATTTTGCATCCAAAGGCAAAGCTTTATCCAAGTGTCCCCATAGATTGGTAAGGTATTGCACTAACCAAGTTTGAAAAAAATACCTTAGTGGTTCCATGTTTCTATTTGGGATTTTAATATTTTTTACTTTGTTACGTCGACTCGACAGCCGACCAATTATTAAAGTTCAATGGGTATGGTGTTTGTGCTATCATAACAAGCAACACTATATGTCATATCAGGACACACAAAACATGTATCTCTGGTGAGAACCCAACTAATGACTCACGATAAACCGGGGTCAACTATTTAGTTGAGTGGTTGGTTTATCTGTAATTGTGATGCAACAATTGTATTACTACTGACCTCTAGTGCGGACGATTCATGGATCGGGATGAGGACTCGTTGAGGTGCCTCATCGTCAGCCGCAAGTGGGTCTTTCTGACTCCTGTGATGTCATAATCACAAGATGTTATCATTTTTTTAGCATAGGTTAGTGTCGTCCTTTAACTGAAGAACAAAACTGGTCGCTAGCTAGTCGGTTGTGTCCTTGGGCAAGGCACTTAACGAGCATTGCCTGAAACTAGTGGATTAATGGCTTCTACCAAGTTGAAGGAACATGTCTATCATACAACACACTGCAATAGCTCTGGTAACCCGACGATGGGCGCGAGGTGATCTGACGATTGCCCGTGTGATAACCCACTTGGTTTTCCCATTCACAGTAATAAACCTAATTATTCTACAAACCATTAAGATTACTATACATTACACAATCCAATTACCTGTGAACTAGGTTAAAGGTCACAGACTTTTTCTTATCAATGAATTGTTTCTTGCTTCTGTGCGGCTGAAAGTAATTATGACATCACAAATCAAACATATCTTAAGTTATATACTCGAAACTAGCTTGTGAGGTCATAAAAAAAAAATTAAAACGCTAGAATGCACTTAAAATACATCTAAGTGTTCTTCTGTGTTTATTTTACAATATTTTATTATATGGGAAAGTGTTTATCGCTGGAAAAACAATATCATAAACTTTATAAATACGAAAACAAACTCACCATCTTGGTAGCACGCGTAGTATTTTTACACCTGTTCGATTTCTATGGCGGCTTTATGTTATTTCTATGTGCTCAGCATAGGGGGTGTTACCGATAAAAATCAAAATTATTTATGACGTCACAAGAAAGCGCGTTTGCGTTTTATTTTAATTTCTTTTCGTATGTCAGATGCTTATATGCAAATATTATCTTAATCACAGTTTAAGAAATGGGTAACTAAGAATTATCATTTTTTACCCAAAAAGGCATTGCAACGTCACAATCGATATGATGATAATGAAGCAACAGGTGTCACTTGTTAGTAATGTGATTTCTGACATCACGATTTCCGATTCAAATATCATTATGACGTAATAATGTAACTATGGCTCATGTAAGAGTGAATCATTGCAAATGTGTTTAACCACACCACAATATAAATGAATATTCGAACACATCTATTGATTGTGTGGTGGCGTTAGATCAAATTATGTAAAGAGCAGGTTAAATATATTTACCCCTAATGGTTAAGTACAGGTGGCAACATTACACAGGTAATCACCCCCTTCTATACCCACCATCAGTTTATGCGCATTGTAATAAAGAAAGGCGATGTACTAGGTTCTGGTAGATGAATACTAATGTTGACGTGCTGAGTGACCGCCCGGGCTAGAGCTAGTGGTGTGCAAACTTTGTTATTGGAGAACCAACGATTAGGCTTCTGCTTGCAATTTACAGAGTTTATTTATATTTAAACAGTAAAATTGTACATTTAGCTCATTATTAACTGCAAAGTGCCTGTTCTTGCTACTTTTTAGCGACTGTGTTTTTCGTAAAACGATTAATAACTGAAAGTAATGTGGTATACGTAAGGTCGCTAGGACAGTTGGGCCTGAAACAATAACTTTAGTTGGTACTCCATTTTTGATATCTTGAACTATAATCACGATATTGGTAAATTGGAATCCGGTAGGCTGTGGTATGTAGAACAGGATATTCATGTTTATCCTCATGAATGGGAAAACGCAAGGTACGTTTGCACACTCGTCAGATTACTTAAAGTTGTTTTATCGTCCGCACTTTACACCCTGGTGTATTGGACGAGTACGAAAGTCATGGTTGGGAAGGTACTGGGTTTGATCTTCACCAGGGCGGGGAGTAATCTGGGGAATACCGGTCGCCAGTGGATAATAATGGGTTTAAGGTCGACCAGTAGGATCGTGTATAGCGTAAAGCGTCAACCGAAAGGTTGTTGATTCGAAACCAGCCGCTGACCCTTGACGCTTAGTAAAAGTTATATACAACACGCTGTAAATAGCCGACGGTGGACACGACGATTGCTCGTGAGTTAACGCCCATTGCGTTTCCCATTCACGGGAATAAACATGCTAATTCGGTTCTACTCATTTCTATAATGCATAATCTCACCAGTAGGAATATATTGTGGACATATTTCGTTATCTTATCAAACCTAGTATGTACAAGTACGTCATCGCTACATCGCGTCACAGAGCTCGGTAATTAATTAACTTTACGTCGATCTAGCTTGGTGATGCGGATTGATGGAAGTGTAAACAACAACCACTGTTAGGTCAATAGGTTGTCGTGGCCAGTTGTAACGTAGATATCTCGTGGAGGGAAATCCAAATATTTGAAGCGAACGCAGCTAAAACGCGCGACGAATCGTGCTTTGCAGATCCACGGTTCGATTGTTCTGATCGCTGCATCGCGGTTGCTTGCGTCATGGACCGAATACCCCCCCTCCTCCATACCAAGTATTATTGGATCAGTGCCAGTGTTAGATGCGCCGACATACAAAGTGTGCAGCATGATGCTACCCCCCCCCCCCAACCCCCCCATATTCTCCCTGAGTGTGAAATTCTCCAAATTCCAAGTCCAAACCACAGCGCGAGTTGCTGCGAAAGTTAAAATTCGAAAACATCTCGAGCAACAGGTGGATGATTGTGCTGCGAGCTACTATATTGTGACGTAGGTATGAAGGCAGGTATTGATTACCGCAGGAGTATTGTGACGTCAGAAAAGCAGTGTCTGTGACGCTCAGAATCTTATTTTTGAGTGAAACCAGTCATGCAAAGAATACGTCACAATGGGGTTTGTCGAAATTGTAGCAAACTTCGAAGACAGGAAGAAATCGAAGCAATAGCTTTATGACGTTGTAACTGCTATTGTCGCTAGTACAACTTGCATCGTGACCTAATTGGGACCATTGTTGCGTCATAAAGTTTAAACGATCAATTTCAAAGTCTCAGGCGTGTCACAAAGTACATTGTGATGTCATTTTGCTTTCGTTTTATATCAAAGCCGTCGATAATCTGCTTGTTTGGTCATAATTAAAGAACAATCAGCATTGAGGGCTAGGGAAGTTGGTGTATTTGATCATAATTAGTCGATTGTCAGGGGAATGATGTCATAGTGGCCAGTGTCACCGGATTGGATATTATTGATTGAATTGAAAATTCGTCATAATGCTCTTTGTTTCGTCAGAGACATCGTAAGAAATTTTAAGTTTGTGACGTAACAATGGGTTGTGGTAAAAGCAAATCGCACGTCGAGTTGGAGATTTTAACAAATTTCTCGAAGGAAGAATTAAAGAAGTGCTATGACGATTTTAAACAGGTATTATGACGTAACAACGTTGAAAACAAGGAGTATAATGACGTAACAAACAGAAAACGGCGAACGGAAAGATGGATAGAACGAAATTCGAAGATTTTTATCGAACTTTCTTCGAGCAAGATCCGGAAATGAAGTTTGTCGATCATTTGTTCAGGACGTTCGATTTCAACAATGACGGTTGGTGACGTCATAATGTTTGTTAACCATAAATTAGAAACTGAAATTTTTTACCGAGTTTCGCATACATGGGTGCGATGGTCTTGGTGAGTTTTAGAATGAAATCGGGGGGAAACTACACAGTAAATTAAAGATTAGGGCGTTTAGTGTAGAGTTATGGCAAGGGTTAAAGTTAGCGTTATTTTTGGGATTAAGAATATTGATTGGGACGGGGTTAGAATTAGTTTCCGTAGTTTTAGCGAGCAGTTTCCCTCTTTCCCTTTTTTAGTGTTTCCCAAAATTAGTATATCGATCTAATCCAGGGGTCGGCAACCTCTGACATACGATAGCTTTACATTGCATGCCGGGTGATTTGACGAGCACGAAAAATCTATGCTATGAGCATGTGCAAACTCAAACTGTCTATAATATATCCAATAATATAAATAACATAACGTTTTCCCTTATTCGCTTACTAATATTCAAATTAGGTAGTTGCCTTCATTATAGATTATGCAAACCATACATAACAATGGTTGGCACGCGAAGTTGCCTTCATTATGATATTATTAAAATGGCACACTGTGTTCAAAAGGTTGCCGATCCTTGGTCTATTCTAACCATTCGGCCACACATGCTGTATATAAATCGGTCGCGCTAACCATTCGCCCACAAATGCTGTATATAAATCGGTCGCGCTAACCATTCGGCCACACATGCTGTATATAAATCGGTCGCGCTAACCATTCGGCCACACATGCTGTATATAAATCGGTCGCGCTAACCATTCGGCCACACATGCTGTATATGAATCGGTCGCGCTAACCATTCGGCCACACATGCTGTATATGAATCGGTCGCGCTAACCATTCGGCCACACATGCTGTATATAAATCGGTCGCGTTAACCATTCGGCAACAAATGCTGGATATGGATTGGCCGCGCTAACCATCCGGCCACACATGCT
>CH002934.1:0-14117 GCA_000149265.1 Ciona savignyi
TGCACACATAACCCACCCCTACGTCGTTCCCTTTCAAACCAGGGTTGCTATCTTTAATGTAAGTTGCATGGTCGGTGGTGCCACGGGTGCCGGTGGTGCATTGGTATCACCTACCTTGGGAATTCCTGGTTTATTGTGGTTGGTTAAATCACAGAGGTAAGGTTAAAATTTTAGTCGACAGAATATGCGGAATCAGGATCGATTGTCACGTGAATCCGATCGTGACATTATAATGCATTGATGCTTGAAAGGTGAGTCAGCAAATTTTCACCATTGTTTAAAAATTCTTTAAATATATTGTCAACTACACCTTGCATGTACTAACCCACCAAACCAACCACATAGCTACCCATGTGTTGTAGCCAAACCATCCACCAAATGACCACAATAACCCAGGTGATATATGAAGGAATGAGGGTTGAGCTGCCATTGGCTGCTTTCTTTTTATGCAAATTACTTCGGCCAAAAAATGCTGATGTCGACATAAATCACCTTCAATCCCTCGACCCGGATTTTTACAGGTTTGCATCATTCATTGTTGAATAGTGTATAACAAGGTAGCAATAAATATAATGCAGGTTGAATACAATAATATTCCTTCCAATTCCCAACCGTCCATAGAAACCTGATGTTCCTTCGTTCGTACGAAGGCGATGTCACCGACCTCGATTTGAACTTCACGGTTGTCGATGATCATTTGGGGGTGACGCGGGTGACTGACCTCGTACCCGGTGGGTCAGATATCCAAGTCACCAACAACAACTGCGTCAGGTGAAATAGATATCTCATATATTGTTAGATTCATAGATATGTTATATATTATGAGATTAATAGATATCTTACATATTATGAGATTCATAAATATCTTTTATATTACGAGATTCATAGATATCTTATATATTACGAGATTCATAGATATCTTATATATTACGAGATTCATAGATATCTTATATATTACGAGATTCATAGATATCTTATATATTGTTAGATTCATAGATATCTTGTATATTACGAGATTCATAGATATCTTATATATTATAAGATTCATAGATATCTTATATATTATGAGATTCATAGATATCTTATATATTGTAAGATTCATAGATATCTTATATATTATGAGATTCATAGATATCTTATATATTATAAGATTTATAGATATCTTATATATTATGAGATTCATAGATATCTTATATATTATGAGATTCATAGATATCTTATATATTGTTAGATTCATAGATATGTTATAGATTATGAGATTCATAGATATCTTATGTATTGTAAGATTCATAGAAATCTTATGTATTATATGATTCATAGATATGTTATATATTATGAGATTCATACACTAGAAAAAAATGTGGCTTACACTCCAGCCGGCTAAACTGTACGTTAAGCCACGGCTAGAATCTAGCACCATACAATTGGCTGTTGTCGAGCCGCCTTATGGCTTACTCTCGAGCCGACGAACGGCTTACTCTCGAGCCGACGAACGGCTTACTCTCGAGCCGCCCAATGGCTTACTCTCGAGCCGGCTATACTGTACGTTAAGCCACGGCTAGTTTCTAGCATTTTACTAACAGCTCGACTGCAAGCCGGCTTACAAACCAGCGATTGTCCACTGGCTCATAACGGGCCACTTGTCGATTCTCCGTATTGGCTACAATCTTTTCCATTGTGCTAAAAAAGGTTTAAAAGCCTTTGGTTTGTCAACACAACCTACAAATATTTAAAACACAGTGGAAATAATTAAAGCCAATAAGAAGAACAAGTTTATGGCACAAAGACAGCACCACCAGTTTGCAATTAGCATTGGTTCACAAAAAATCAAACAGCAGCAAACAGCATTCCATTAATACAATGTCAACAAGATTGTATTGTTCAAAGTTTCATATCTAAAATCACAATGGACAGGAAGATTAATACGGTACTGCATCATATGCACACCACAAGTTAAAACCAGTTCACGTTACAGCGTTTTTGTCACTAAAGAATGGAAATTTTTTAAACAACAAAAACAAAATAATCTGCAAGAGTTTATGCAAAATTACCGATTTCACGTTTCAATTATTTACGGAAATAAATACCAGTATTACCCCCCCCAAGAATATATATATATTTACAGATATAAAAGCAGTGTTTAGTCACAATTCTAATAAATAACCATTTTCCCCCCATCAATTAAAAACCCAACCTAATTTAAGTAAAAACCATATCTCATAAGTTAATTTTTGGAACGCACAGGCATGTTAAAAAAAAGAAAATCTGTCGAGCACTTATACACAAGCTGGGGTATTCCAAGTTGAATAAATAGTAAACTGCAATGCATGTCTACACCATTAAGTACGTTACAGAGTTTTTGTCACTAAAGAATGGAAATTTTTTAAACAACAAAAACAAAATAATCTGCAACAGTTTATGCAAAATTACCGATTTCAGTTTCAATTATTTACAGAAAAAAATACCAGTATTACCCCCCCCCCCAAAATATATAGATTTACATATATAAAAGCAGTGTTTAGTCACAATTCTAATAAATACCCATTTTCCCCCAATTAATTAAAAACCCAACCTAATTTAAGTAAAAATCATATCTCATAAGTTATTTTTTTAACAAATCTATAAGTTTTTTGGAACGCACAGGCATGTTAAAAAAAAGAAAATCCGTCAAGCACTTATACACACTTTTACACAAGCTGGGGTATTCCAAGTTGAATAAATAGTAAACTGCAATGAGAGTTGCATAACAATCCAGCATGTCTACACCGTTAAGTGCCACTACGACACATTGTTCTACAACTAAACACATTTGACCTGGCTCAGAGGAGTTGCCAGTAGATAGCAAATAGGGCTGATTTTTTGTGTTGATGAGGTCGAAACATCACCAAGTTCGCCAAATGTGATAATTTGCTTTGAATGATTCTCATTTACACACAAATTTTGAACAATCCTATGAAAAACAGTAAAGTCACTGGAGTCGGCCAAATTCAACTTATGTCTCCCATTCTCCATCAATACATTCCACTGTTTGCGACTCTCTTCCCTCTTTGACACGTCCGGCAGTTTTTCAAATTCTTCAATACACTGAAATTAAATATAAAAAATGTTTATACTATAAATGACTTTAGCTTTATTTCTGCTGGGAAAGCTAAACAGGACCTTTATTTATTTAGTCTAAACATGAATCGTCATGGTGGGGGAGTTTCTCAGTCCCATATTCTTAAGCACAGGCCACAGTAACAGCTTGGGATGGAGACACACATCAATTATCTCAATAATTCGCAATGGACAATAAAGTTTACACTATATCGTAATTTGGCATTATATGTAATATTGTAGGGTTCACTGTTGTAGAGCATGCACAGAAAAATTCATTCCAAATGCAAAAACCGGTCAAACAATCGCATAGTTATTAGGGCCATGGCACAAAGTGCATACTGGTAATTACTATGACCGTGTCAAACACAACACTGTGAAATCACCCAGTGAATCCTGCGGTAATGTACAGGACACAAATCGAAACATGTAAACATACATCATGTAGCCCTACTTAAATGACCTTAACATAATGATTTAAACTGGCAAAACAAACATTAACCAGACCAACAGGCATATTTTACCAAACGATAAACTTTCAAGTTTACGGCTATGTTGTAAACGATATGGTAAACTGTCAACTTAGTTTAATCCAAATACCCTCTTTGAAATATTTCTCTGGTTAAACTGTCTTTATACAATGTTTGTTAGATTATTAATATACACCAGTATACCTTATTATGAGCTGCAAACTGAGGACACTTTTCAAAAAACTCCTTGACAGAGCAACTGAAGATTAACTGTTTCCAGCCATCCTGATCTTGATCAAGCGGCGGTGAAGATGTGACTGCACTAACACTGGAAGTACGTATCTTTTTCTGAGGCGGCTTTTCCTCGACAACAGAACGGACAAATTGAGAAAAGTTATTAGCTCTTTTGCGTATGCTTGTTGATAATACTGCATATGAAGGTTCCTCAGCTGTAGCCAACACCGGATACTCTTTAACCAGACCCAAAGATATTTCATCACGGTCACTTTTGGAAGGTTTTCCAATACGTGTGTGGATGACATCGTATATGTTTCGTATAACCGCACAATATGCTGAATAGTTCTTTGCAAAATCTGCCTTGGTGACCTTTTGTAGATAGTTTGAATAAGTTGTTTCTAATGGGAAAGGATACGGTATCCCTTCTGGATAGACTACATTAAATGAACTATTAGCAGAACTACCAGCAATTTCTGAACTTTGACTTTTTATTAAAAAACTTTTGAAAATGTCTCTTCCTTTTTTTTCCACTTGGTTTATAGTCTGGTTGACTTTTGTCAAATCTTTGATTAAGCCCGTCCCCTTCTTCGTTACTTAAAGGAAACGTTGAGTCAGAAGAATGCGAGGTGAAACTTTCATCAAGATCAACCTCAGATTCCTGGAATTTTAAGTCTAAATTTTGATGTTTAAAAATCTTAAGTATGCATGGAAACACTATACAGGATAAATAAGTACCAGTGTATTGGTATTCTAGAATAATGTTTTTCGAATCTAGAATTTTTAATCCTATTTTAATTTGACCAGATGGGTATTGTTTCACCCAAGAATATGAAATAAATACATTACAAACCCTGCGACATGAACATATGTGATGCATTCACAACCGGTAACAGGAGCTGAAGCAATTTAACTAAATATATATATATATATATATATATATAATATATACACTATAAAGTGTACATCTGACAGCTAATTCCTCAAAACAACTTCACTTTACTACATTTGTTGTAACTTAACACTCCTTTACAACTATGGCTAAATTAAAAGTTTCTGTTTAATTTTTCATATAAAGTTAAATTAAAAAAATTACATATCAATTTAAATATATTGGGCACCCCTAAAAACACACATGTATTCCATTTCGTCTTACCAATTCACTTTCCAAAAGTGACCCAAGAAAAATCTTCAGTTTTTTTCTAACACCAAATGCCAAGTTCGGAAACTCACAATTGATTTCTTCAGCCGTCAATGGAAGATCACCCAGTACAATTCCTGAATCTACATAAGGCACATTCAATTCAATATAACATTACATTGATTATTGTGTCATTAATCGCTTAAATGTAGTACAAATGGCAACCACATTGAAAGGTTCCCAAACTGGAGGGGGGGGGGAGGGTTGTCAAATAACTGCTTTGCATTAATTGACTGTTCGTCACTTTGGTAGTTTAGTGAATAGTTTTAAAGAGTTTAAATGGTTATCCAAATGCATGCTATAGTGTGGATATACAATACATGCAGTTTAAAAATTTCGGCTTATGAAGGAGCCGCAAGGTTTAATAAGTTTACAAAAGGCGCCGCCAACAAAAAAAGTTTGGGAACCGCTGGGCTACCTTATAAATGATTTTCAAATTTTTCACTCCTGATAAATGCCGTGGGCCAGTCTGGAAAGCATGTCAGTTTTTGACAAGATCTTGTGCATCCAACAGTTAAAATTTTTGTGTGCATTCGTGCCTTTTTTTTAATTTTTGGACGAATTTTTATTTTTTTATTACGTCTTTTTGAGATTTGGCAGTCAATTTTGTTATCTTGTGCGTGCATATGCCATGCTTTCTAGACTTGGGCCTTGGGTGTGTTGTAAAAAAGGGGTTTGACTAAAACCTGACAAGACACATTTTTGCCAGTATGGAAAGTACGGCAGCTGCACACTTTGAGTTTTTTTCCCTGCGTCTTTGCACACTTGGCCAATTTCAAACACGCTCGCGAGCTTGCAGCATAAACACCGTATAATTTCCAATTAACTTGTAAACCTACCTCTGGACCTTGGGTAATTTACTTTCCGTACATTTTTAGTTATGTAGATCAATATGTTAGCTGACGGCCATGAAAGATTGAGGATAGAATAATATGTTTTTTTAAGATTTTGGTAAAACAGTTATAAAAAGGAGATTGTGTGCACACTTGAAGTGTGCATTCTTGGACGTTTGCACACTGCACACTTAAATATTTGGTGCGTGCACACTCGAGATCTCGACGAAAATTTACGTACTTTCCATACGGGCATTTTTGGACACACCAAAACCCCGACACCCTAAAATCGGAAACTTCAATCACTATAGGCCTAGACTATGCACGGTCTTTAACATACAATTTTTTAGAAATTGACGAGTCTGATTTTAAGGTGTAGTATATAGGCTAAAAAATTTTGTCGGAAATTTAAGTGGTGGAATTCGTGACGGATTTTAGAGGCTTGAAAAAGTGCCGGAAAATGTGTCAGGTTTTAGTCAGGCGTCAGACCCCAGACTGAGAAGTTTGCTCAGTGCACTTCCGACATTACGTTTAACCTTTCTTGCTGCAATTGTATTAAATTAGCCTACTTCAAGTGCACACCGATGTTATCGCCGATTGCACTATCAAAAAAGCAAATTATTAATTTCAGATTTACTTACCTTTTAGTGAATTATACACCCTATCATCGAAACCGAACTGCTTTGCCTTCACCAAAATGACGTTGTCTTCCTCACTTTCCATTATTCGTAACACGCAAAAAACACAGGTCAACGCTCAAATCCAAAATTCGAAAAGGAACAAAGAAAAAGCGCGCCTTCCATTTAGCACGTGACAAGATAAATTGGGATCCCATGAGCGCTAGGTTTACGAAAGCAATTACGTGGAGATGTTTCAATAATTTAGCGTGCAAAGTTTATTTTCACAGCTAAATATATACTGGCATATTTGTTAAAAATAACAAACTCTTTTGTTTAACAAGTCGGATTTTAGAAAAATAAACTGGGTTTTACGGTTCAGGGACCTCCAGTTCTTTATTGGTCCATGCGCTTTGAAGCGAAGCATTCATACTTCAAACAAATAAGTAGGACTGCAAGCTTCAAAAATATTTGTAAATCACTCAGTGAGAGGCACCAGTGGAAATTATGTATGACACTTCTGGATAACCAAGACTTATTTTCTGAATGTGTTTTAGCTGGTCCTAAAAATAGAATTATGGTTTGTGACTTTCCAGAAGAGGAAAGGGTGGTCATTACCAACAACTTCTCTTGTTTAAGTAATATTGTGTGTGTGCCATGGATAAGAAAGAATGGGACAAAGTATAAAATTGATTGTTTTGTCACATGGGATTCACACAATGGCTTACCTCTTTTTGGCAAAATACTTAAAATTCTGAACTTTGAACCGGAATCTTACTGGCTCCTTATAAGTGTATATAAAAGCCTTGGAAGGTGTTCCCTTGTTAACGCCTATGTATTGGAGGTTTCAGATCGGAATACCTTGGTGCGTATTCAGGATTTGTTGTTTTTTGACCCAATATCTGTATATTCCTTTAAAGGAAAGCATTATGCCATAATTAAGTATGATCTTGCTGCCTATGTTAAATGATAAAAATGTCAAATTATTGTAAAACTACTCATTTTTACTGGTGACAGGACAGTTACCACCCGGGCATCTAGGCCTACCACCCCGATTAAAACCACCTAAATTATTATAGTTGGCATCGGGATTTTTTTTTTGTTTACGTGGTAATTTCCCAGTATCAAGGGCGTATCCAGGGGGGGGTTGGGGGTTTCCCCCCTTATATAAAATTAAAGTACGAAAATGTGTAAACTTGTTTATTTGACAATGTTTTAATTCATTAAATTGTGCTTAAAAGTCCATAGGCGCAGAAAAACTTCATTTTTTGTCGTACAGTACATCTAAAGCATCCATGTTAAGTCAAAGGGGCAAACCATGTGAAACCCCTCTTCCATTTTATAGATACGTCTGTGTCCGGGTGCTAATTATCCGTGGTGGTAATTGTCGGTAACTGTACTTTCATTTTATACTAAAACTGAATTCAACCGTCTTTTGTTGTTATTTGACATTGCCACTCACTTTATACCTGCTACAAATGTTTCCCTCTAAAAATAAATTTTGGATTGACTACGGTAACTTGAATTGAATTAACTCCAACTAATTGGAATGAGCAGCAAACATAGATGGTAAAAGTATATCAGCCATCTAGCTGGCTTGCGTATAAGCCAGGCTAGTATGTAGCCATCAACACATTGATGACATAAATATAAGCCATCTAGCTGGCTTGCGTATAAGCCAGGCTATTATGTAGCCATCAACACATTGATGACATAAATATAAGCCATCTAGCTGGCTTGCGTGTAAGCCAGGCTAGTATGTAGCCATCGACACATTGATGACATAAATATAAGCCACCTAGCTGGCTTGCGTATAAGCCAGGCTAGTATGTAGCCATCAACACATTGATGACATAAATATAAGCCACCTAGCTGGCTTGCGTATAAGCCAGGCTAGTATGTAGCCATCAACACATTGATGACATAAATATAAGCCACCTAGCTGGCTTGCGTATAAGCCAGGCTAGTATGTAGCCATCAACACATTGATGACATAAATATAAGCCACCTAGCTGGCTTGCGTATAAGCCAGGCCTGTATTAAGCCAACGGAATATAATTGACACGAATATAAGCCATCGGTTCGACTTGGCAGTTAGCCATGGCTTAATAATAGCCATAATTGGGTAATTGTAATCCACCAGCACAATAATTGGCTAAGCGCAAGCCAGTTGGCTAGGTCGAAGCCGACGTGGCTTGCCAATAAGCCGGTATTTTTTCCTGTGTAGATATCTTATGTATTATAAGATTCATAGATATGTTATATATTATGAGATTCATAGATATCTTATATATTACGAAATTTATAGATATCTTGTATATTACGAGATACATAGATATCTTATATATTACGAGACTCATGGATATCTTATATATTACGAGATTCATAGTTATCTTATATATTACGAGATTTGTAGATAGCTTAGTAAACTCCAAATCAATTTGTAACAAGATACATCCATCTACTATCCAACTACAAACTCAACATTCAAATGCGAGTCGCGGTTGATCGATTTCGTGAGGGACTCGCTGACGTAATCTCCATCGAGTGGTTGCGGATGTTTGACCACTGGGAGTGCCAGTCAATCATCTCAGGAGCGCAAGTGGCGATTGACTTTGACGATATGAAGACCAACGCGGCATATTCAGGTTGTCCATGGTGTCATGTGTGGTTGGTCATTGTTGGTGAAACTTTTCAAAACAAAAATATAAAAAAGTTTCAACAAATTGTTTTTTTATAAAAATTCCATTTTTGTTTGAAGAAGTTTCTTATTATTATTATATTTCCTTGTTGTTGTAATATTTTTATGTTATATGGTTGTTTCCTGGTTCATTTATATTATTTCTATCCCACAGGAGGTTACACAGCCGAACACCCAACGATCGAAATATTCTGGAGAGTTTTGCACAATTTTACCGAAGAAGAAAAAAGAAAATTTTTGCTTTTTGTGACGAGTTGTTAAAGACGTCCCTTGCTGGGGTTTAAGGTTGGTAGTTTTAAACTTTAACCAAGGGTGCGGGCAAACATTCCATGTATTGTTGTCATTATATTCTCGAGTGCTGGAGCTATTACAGTGTGTGGGATGGTTGGTTCTATTATATCCTCAGTGGGTGGGAAGCCATGCTTTATCCACGGGTATCGAAAGACACGTCATGCTCACAGTCGAGTTGTTGGAGCTATAACAGTGTGTGGATGGTTTGTCCATTTATATCCTCGTGGGTGGGAAGCCAGGCTTTATCTACGGGTATCGTAAGGCACCTCATGCTCACAGTCGAGTTGCTGGAGCTATAACAGTGCGTTGATGGTTGGTTCATTTATATCCTCTTGGATAGGAAGCCAGGCTTTATCCACGAGTATCGTAAAGCACCTCATGCTCATAGTCGAGTTGCTGGAGCTATTACACTGTGTGGATGGTTGGGTTATTTATATTCTCGTGGGTGGGAAGCCAGGCTTTATCCAAAGGTAACGTAAGACACTTCATGCTCACAGTCGAGTTGCTGGAGCTATTACAGTGTGTGGATAGTTGGGTTATTTATATCCTCGTGGGTGGGAAGCCAGGCTTTATCCACGGGTATCGTAAGACACCTCATGCCCAAAGTCGAGTTGCTGGAGCTATAAAAGTGTGTAGATGGTTGGGTTATTTATATCCTCGTGGGTGGGAAGCCATGCTTTATCCACGGGTATCGTAAGATACTTCATGCCCACAGTCAAGGTGCTGGAGCTATTACAGTGTGTGGATGGTTGGTTCATTTATTTTATAACCTCATGGATGGAAAGCCAGGCTTTATCCACGGGTATCGTAAGACACTTCATGCCCCCAGTCAAGTTGCTGGAGCTATTACAGTGTGTGGATGGTTCGGTCATTTATATCCTCGAGCGTGGGAAGCCAGGCTTTATCCATGGGCATCATAAGACACCTCATGCTCACAGTCGAGTTGCTGGAGCTATTACAGTGTGTGGATGGTTGGGTTATTTATATCCTCGTGGGTGGAAAGCCAGGCTTTAACCACGGGTATCGTAAGACACCTTATGCTCAAAGTCAAGTTGCTGGAGCTATTACAGTGTGTGGATGGTTGGTTCATTTATAACCTCATGGATGGAAAGCCAGGCTTTATCCACGGGTATCGTAAGACACTTCATGCCCACAGTCAAGTTGCTGAAGCTATTACAGTGTGTGGATGATTGGGTCATTTATATCCTCGTGGGTGGGAAGCCAGGCTTTATCCATGAGCATCATAAGACACCTTATGCTCAAAGTCAAGTTGCTGGAGCTATTACAGTGTGTGGATGGTTGGGTTATTTATATCCTCGTGGGTGGGAAGCCAGGCTTTATCTACGGGTATCGTAAGACACCTCATGCCCACAGTCGAGTTGCTTGAGCTATTACAGTGTGTGGATGGTTGGTTCATTTATATCCTCATGGATGGGAAGCCAGGCGTTAACCACGGGTATCGTAAGACACCTCATGCCCACAGTCGAATTGCTGGAGCTATTACAGTGTGTGGATGGTTGGTTCATTTATATCCTCGTAAATGGGAAGCCAGGCTTTGTCCACGGGCACCATAAGACACCTCATGCTAGAGTTACTGGAGCAAAATTAGTTGTCCATTTAATTGCTGTAGCTCTGGTTGGTATATAAATATTTACCCCATTTAGGAAATGGACCTCCCAATTTGCATCCACAATGGGGGAACCCCCGACCGCTTACCCACCTCGTCTACTTGTTTAAACCTCGTTCGCATCCCCCAATATATTGATGACATCACAATGAGAGACAAACTTATTTATTGCGTCAAGAATCAAGTTGGATTTGAACTTTCGTAGAATGTGTTTGTGGGAATGATTGCTGCTATGCTAAAGACGTAAATATGGAACCACAGCAATTTGTACCTTTCCTTACCCACCATTTCCTAATCAATGGGATTTCTTTCATTTTTGAATTCTTGAAAACTATAAAGATAATTTAATACCGCAATGTTCGTTGACTTTCTTATCCAAAAGTCTTGACAGATTTTTATGTTTATATTATTTTTAGTACCGAAATGTTCGTAGAGGAGTCAATAAAATATATTCACAATGCATAAAGAACTGTTTAAACATATGGGGAATTAAATCAACATTTAAACAATATGAGCGTTTATTGAATACATGGAACAATAATTAAATCAACATTTGAACAATATAAGCGTTTATGGAAGAAATGGAACAATAATTAAATCAACATTTGAACAATATAAGCGTTTATTGAATATATGGAACAATAATTAAATCAACATTTGATCAATATAAGTGTTTATTGAATACATTGAACAGTAATTAAATCAACATTTGAACAATATAAGCGTTTATTGATTATATGGAACAATAATTAAATCAACTTACGCATTTAATAATATACTGATTCCACTGTGTTTTCTTAATTTCTAATGTAAAATATATCACCAACATAAACGTGTGGCATCTATGCTTTATAGCTTTGTACAGAAGTGTCGACAATGTTAGGATATTATATTATTTCTATTGTTCTTGCATTTGTATCAGTAACCCAACTGTTTTGGTTCAGTGATCGCGGATTTGTATTCTTCCAACCACACTTTGACATCACGAATCTCATGTCCTTCTAAAATGAAATTCTGAAAGAAAATTTAAAGTAAGTTGAACATGCGGTTAATCAACAGCACAACACTTATATTTTACTCACAGAGAGTGTTATCACAAAAGTAATCGTCAAATAACCTCGCACCTATCAAACTTTAGATTATGGTAGAAACCATCCACTGATTTCATGCAAAGTCCGCCAAGTGCTTGAGAGCTAGAATCGAGATTCGAACTCTAAACTCTTCGACTAAATAACGACACAATAACCCACCAAGTATATCTACCGAAAAATACTTTTATGCAGTTTCGGTGCTTGTTTTTCTCTTTTCACAATATTATCATTAACCGGCGTAGTGACCTTTTTTATCAAAGGTTTGTATGGTTTAAAAAACAATTATCAAACTTTTTTTCGATTCATAAACATAACAGAATGGTGATTCTCTGTGGAATGGTCATTACAACAGGGTATCCTGAAACTAAGTTTAATATTGTGGTATGAACTTGTAGGTAATTAAACTAAGAGGGCAGGGCATATGTGATATTGTGTTTGTATAATGACAATAAATCGCTTTTTTAACTTTTTCGTTTTAGGAAAATAAATAGTTCTTACGTATTTGACACTTAAAATTTGTATTATTTAAAAAAAACTTCCAATATGATCACTAAAATAACAAAACTTAAGAAACTTAAATCATATAAAAAATATCAATAACAACATCACATGAAACTGAGGCTTACCTGGGGAGAAGGGAGTTGTTGTATTGCTTCCTGCAACATGCGTTGACCTTCTGGTGAAAGTTCGTTCCATTTCAAATCCAGTTCCGATATTTTGCCAACACACCCAGCCAGACATTGTGCTGCGAGGTCATCCAACCCCCAATCGCTTCTCGCTGTAAGTTTGATCTGTGTAGAACAGGAATGTTAAAACTCCTTAATGAATATATCCTGTGAATTATATGTTTAATAATCAACTATCAAACAAACTAATTTAAATATTCATTTCAATTATAACAAGTTATAACAACTTAGCAGCTGGAATATTGGGAGCAAAACAGGATTTGATATCTTTGTACATTTTATTAATATAGTAGCCCGTGTTAGAACTGTATGGTGATTCGCTGGCGATAGTCGTTACACCAGTGTATTTTGAAACTTAACTAAATCAGGAAGTCACCGTGAATATAGGTAACTAACTTGTCCGTTCATCCATGCAAAGTGTTGATATTTTTGCATCAGTGTGAATTCACTCATTTACACAAGAAACTATTCTTAATAAAAGGTTAAACAACTTTTATTAAGTTCTCAAAAACTTTGTCTATAAACTGTAGTAAATAAAAAAAAATCTTAAATAAATACAATTAAATGGTATCACGGCACTTATGAATGTCTTAGCCAATTTTATTAATTTTTTTATAAAATTTCTCCATTTTTTTTACCTATAAACATTAGGTTTAGCAGCCACCTCTGGCTATACCTTTTTTTTTTTTTTTTTTTTTTTGGTGGTTAGCCAAAAAAAAGCAAAATTGTGCACTTAGTGCGAGTTGGTGGCCTTAGGCCGATCCCCTCGTGCAATGTGAAAATTAATCCACTGGGGGAGGTTTCCCTAGTATGTGGTTGCTGTAAAGAGACACCTTTCGCAGGCATCTCTCCACAGCGTGCAAGCCACGTAGGGAGGGGGGCTGGGTATCCCTAGGATGTGGGTGCTGGAAAAGACGCCTTTCGCAGGCATCTCTCCACAGCGTGCAAGCCACGTAGGGAGGGGTTCTATTGCTTAAGGTATCCCGACACCTAAATTCACGCCCTCCAGTGGGTAGCTTAAATGGATCGCGGTTATATTGTAATAGCAATGTATTGGGAAAGGCGTAGTAAACGCGGTATTGATTCGACCAGGGTGCCAGTTCTAAGATATTGCACTCAAGGGGAAACTTATCGAATGCGATCCAAATACGATGCCACTCAGTGGAAATTGGCGAGGTTTTTTAAAAACATAGTTAGTGGGTGCGTGGAATTCGGCTTGGCTATTTTAAATATTACCGCAATTTTTTTTCTATTTATGTCCGTTCGCAAA
>CH002934.1:23125-44795 GCA_000149265.1 Ciona savignyi
GTTTTGATGGAATATCATACACTTCGAGAATACTTGGAAATAGTATTTGTGTTTGTTTGCTTTTGTATGCCCGTTTTACACTTCCTTCACTGTCATTTTTTATACTTTTCACTGTTTTAGTTCTACAAAACTTCAATGCGTTTTGGTTCATTTTTTTCATAATATAGTTAAAATAAGGGAAAATTTTAATTAGGAATAGTAAAAAAACTACTAAGGATAAAAATACAGTTTAAATTTTCTTAAGTACAAAAACTATTAGACAGTCTACATTCCAATTTTCATATCATTTGGGCATACCAATAATTGGTGAGTATTTCGTATGTCAGTGCACCTCAAATTTTTCAAAGTCGAGCAGAATTTTCTTTACATATAAAGTGGTGTTCACTAAAATTTACATAATGTATTTTTTATTAGAGGTAGATTCTAGGTATGGGGCTTGTTTAAAAGAGGGGTAAATTATCTTTTCAACCATACTAAATATTAAATCATGACATAAACTTTTGAAAAACTGTTCTAATTTGAAAATGACTAAAAATTGTATAAAACGCTGCGGACAGCATGTTTGAATTAATGCATTTAGCCGGGAGTGAAAGAGTTAAGACCTATCCTTGCGGATTCGGGTGGCATACTCCTGATACAATTCGTCTTTGTTTCTTACTTGCATGAAATAAATGATGGTTATACACTAATGGGTGGTTATAGGGACGTATTTGAAATTGCATAATCAGGTATTTGCGGTTTTAAGTCCAAATAGCATTTTTATAACATGAATTAGTTGTGCCCAGTATAGAATCAATAAAATATTACGTAGCAATGGGCTCATTAATCGTTTTGTGAAACTAAATGTGGTAAACAACAGTAAATTATAGGGTTTTTAAAAATATAAAATTTTAATTGCGTAAACAGGCGTGAGCTACTTTCTAAACTAATAGCTGACCTTATGATAGATTAAGTTTATTATGTTTTCTTAGTATCGTGAGCTCAGCGAATTCACACGTGTCATCGAAAAGATACACATGTCTACTCTTTTCGAAAAGGTGCAAGTTTGTACAAGGACCAAACAATTCTTACATACACGCTTTGACCAAGATTTCTTGTTTATTATAGTTAAAAAAAACGGGTCAGCTTTTCCAACTTTTACAAAAATAATAACAACCACAACCGAATTTAGATTTCCGGCCCGTTGGTCTAGCGGTTAAGTACGTCGCCTTTCAATCGAAAGGTTGCAGGTGCGAAACTGGTCGCTAGCTAGTCGGTTGTGTCCTTGGGCAAGGCACTTTAGTGGATTAATGGGTTCTACCAAATTGAAGGAACGTGTTTATCATATACAACACACTGCAATAGCTTCGGTAACCCGACGATGGGCGCGAGGTGATCTGATGATTGCCCGTGTGATAACCTCCCTGGTTTTCCCATTCACGGGGATAAAGATGAATATCCTATCCTATCCTTAACTGTCCAGATAGTGGATTTTTACAGTGAGCGTTGCTACCGTTATGTCGTTTCCGTATAGTTGTAACAGAATTTGAGTAAACCTTTTTTTGTGAAATCTATGTTCTACCTATAAAAAAAATAATTTAATGGGCATCGTTATGTCAAGTGTAGAGCTGTTAAAATCGCCACGAAAATGTGTTTGTACCTTCCAAGGTTTATATACAAGACCGGCCCTCTTAAAAATTCTAGAAACGCCACTGCTTTATAGTTAGGCCGGAAAAAACTAAAATGAGTATAGAGAGGGAAGATGGGAAAACTGCCGACTAAAACAAAGATTAGGGCATTAGTGTTATAAGTATAATGGGGGTTGGTGTTATGGTTAGTTCTAGGGTTTAAATTAGTGTTTAGCGCAGCGTTAGAATTAGTTTCTATAGTTTTAGTGAGCAGTTTCCCTCCTTCCGCTATTTTTCTCTTCTTTTAGTATTGCACGTTAGGCCTATAATTGCGGAGATCAAAGCGCAACTACGTAATTACGCAATGAGATATGCTAGACGCGCACATAACCGTTAAAAAATAACTTGCACCAAGTTTTTTTACGCTGGAAATGAAAAGAGTAATGATTTACGTATAGAAGACCATTTTTTGGATAACTCGGTCCCTTGGTTCCAATCCGGACGGTTAGAACCCAACCGAACCATGAGGCATTTTTAGTATTAGGTCGGCTTATATACACACAACCTTATTATAGACGTGTTAACATTGACTAGCGACTTTTTTTATTTTTATATTCTAAATGGGCCTCTAAAAAACTAGGAAACTTAATTCCCGTAATGCGTTTCTCCATACCGAAAGCGCGCATCTGTCGTGCGAAAACGTCCGAACATTTTTTAAAGCGGGAGCTCGGAAATACAAAATGCAACATAGCAAAACAACAACATTATCTTCCACATAGTCCCATACACTTTAAAGTCGTTTTCTCTCTGTGTGTGCGCGGCACCACGCAATAAATTCGCGCTCGGAGATTTTAACAACACCGTATTCGTAATAACAACCTTTTAGATTCAAAGGTTTTGCGAATATATAGACAAATAGAAGTACATGAAAAGTAGTTTTCCATGCCTAATGGATGTTTGCACAATGGACGCCGCAAATATATAGCTAAAAAAGCACCCCACTTTTGCACGTTTTTCTGCATATTCCGACGCCTATGGTCGTTACAGCAGGGTATCCTGGAACTTAACCAAATAAGGGTAAATAATGTTTATTAAGTTCCTAAAAACATCATCTTAAAACTGTGGTAAATAAAAAAATCCTAAATAAATAAAATTAAATGGTACCACGGCATTTATAAATGCCTTAGCAAATTTTATTACATTTTTTATAACATTTTTCAATTTTTTGTTAAATATAAACATTAGATTTAGCAGCCACCTTTGGCTATAACCACACTAAACAATGAAATTCACCTCTTCCGGCCCTAGAGTTTCATTACTTCAGTAATGTGTGAATTCGAAAGGCTAGATCTGAGCTGCGAGAATCGCATTACTCTGTAGTAGTGCGGTTTACCAGCGCTGTAAGTTTTTGTTTCTTTCTTTATGTGTGTTATTTGTTTCCTTTTTCAAAGATGAAATTACTGGCTTTTAACTGTTTCTTTGCGTACCCATTCAGGGTTGGAATCATCGGTATTCGCGAACCATTTTCTAAAGATCGCCAATTACAAAATTTAACAAAATCGCAAAATATAAACTACCGGTATTGATTTCGAGCACTTTATATAATAAATCCTCAACACGTTAATATAACATCGTTTGCCTTTAACATAACATTATTTATTTACCTTGGCGTTACTTTGCATTATTGGCGTATAATAAGCATTGCTATCACAAGGCAATAATCGCCATTGCGCTAATATATCTCGATTCCTTTATTTATGATTGGCGAGATGCGACACAACTCTTATGAATTTACGTTTATTGCAACTTATTATTACTGTACTACTAAATAACGGTACTGTCTGGTTTATGAAATAAACATCTTTTTGGTCGTTTAAGGTAATTTATCATGACCAAACGTTTTTGAATTCGCAATCGCGCGATTCGCAAATCATTTCGAAACCATTAATTTGAACCCTGTCATTTTTATTGAAATTTAATAGGTTCTGCGGCCCAGTAAATTATTTTAAGTGACAATGCTGCCCATTACAATAAAAGGTTGGACATCCCTGCCTTAAACAATAGAACCCATCCCTACGTGGCTTGCACACTGTGGAAAAAAGCCTGCAAAGGGCGTCTCTACCAGAAACCACATCCTAGGGAAACCAGTGGATTAAATTCCACATTACACGAGTGGTTCGGTCTAAGAATACCAACTCGCACTAAGTGCACAATTTTGCTTTTTTTTGGCTTAACAACCAAAAAAATTGAGGTATTTAACAACTGTCGTTTTGCCGTCTTTTTTAAGTTTTTAATTTTTTATATAAAAGTCTCCGTGGCGTGTTAATTGGTGTGGACGACATCTATTTTACTTTAACCAAGCCGTCCACACAAGGTCAGACCACCACCGGTTCTCTACAACATGGTGGAAGAGGACGGGTTTGTGTCACCCCATGTGTACGGGGAGTAGGGGGTCTTAGTGTTAGTTGAATTATTTTAAAGTGTAAATTAATTAACAAAGGAGACATAATGTGGAAAAAGACGATACACACATATTCAATACATTGATGATGATGTTAAAAACATGGAAGAATTTAGGAATATTTGTAGAAACAAGTTTGAGAGACACACAAGTTGACGTGATGTATTTTAAAGTCAGCCGCATAAAAATATCAAGCTTTGGGAAGGGGTGTGGGATCTTGTAGTAGTGATGAGGATATCTAGTGATTGGGACAGGGTAATATTGTGGTATTGACTTGTCTGTAATTGAAATAAGTGGTCAGGGTGAAGATCGAACAGAGAACCTGTCTGGTTATAACCTCCACTCTTGTATATGAGCTATTGTATGAAGTAACCTGGTTCCAACCATAACAGTTGGCTCCCATTTTAGTACTTTCATTTGAACGTCATTATTTATTTATGGGGGGAAGTGAAACAAAATATTTGATTATTCAAACATTTGTTTGTTTTGATGCCAAAGTTTTATTTTAATACATTAAATTCTTTAATTTCGTGTGATTTTTTTGTTAATCTATAATTTTATTTGATATATAGAACAAAGTTAAATATTGCATTTTAGCCCTTTTGACTACGAACATATGTAGTATATTTGATAAATAAAAAAAATATTTTAACACAATTATTTAATCCCCGCAAATAAGCTTAAATCATAAAAACTTTATTCATTAAAAACACGCCAATCATACACAACATCACATGAAACTGAGGCTTACCTGGGGAGAAGGGAGTTGTTGTATTGCTTCTTGCAACATACGTTGACCTTTTCGTGAAAGTTCGCTCCAGTTCAAATCCAGTTCCGATATTTTGCCAACACACACAGCCAGACATTGTGCTGCGTGGTCATCCAACCTCTCATAGCTTCTCACTGTAAGTTTGATCTGTGTAGAACAGGAATGTCAAAACTCCACAATGAATTAATCCTGTGAATTATATGTTCAATAATCAACTATCAAACAAACTAATTTGAATATTCATTTGAAATATAACAAGTTATTACAACTTAGCAGCTGGAATATTAGGGGCAAAACATGATTTGATATCTTTGTACATTTTATTAATATAGTAGCCCGTGTTGGAACTGTATGTTAAATCACTGGCAATAGTCGTTACAGCAGGGTATCCTGGAACTTAAGCAAATAAGGGACTCACCGTGAACATAGGCAACTAACTTATTTATCCGTGCAAAGTGTTAATATATTTGCATCGGTGTGAATTTCTACATTTACACAGGAAACTATTCCAAATAAAAGGTTAAATAATGTTAATTATGTTTTCAAAAACATCATCTTAAAACTGTAGTAATAAAAATTAAATGGTACCACGGCATTTTTAAATGTCTTAGCCATTTTTTTTACATTTTTATAACATTTTTCCATTTTTTAAAATATAAACATCAGGTTTAGCAGCCACCTCTGGCTATACCCACCCTAAATAATCCATTGCGGTATAGAGGTGTTTAACATCTGTGGTTTTGCCATCTTTTTCTAGTTTTTAATTTTTTTACAAAATTCTCTGTGGCGTGTTTATTGGTGTGGGCGACATTTATTTTACTTTAACCAAGCCGTCCAGACGAGGTCAGACCGTCACCGATGCTCTACAACATGTAAGAAGAGGACGGGTTTGTGTCACCCCGTGTGTACGGGGGGGGGTTAAGCTCAAAGGAGACATATTGCGGAAAAGCACGATACACACATATTTAATGCATCGGTGAGATTTAAAAAAAAAATTGAAGAATTAAGGAATACTTGTTGAAACAAGTTTGAGAGACACACAAGTTGGCGTGATGTATTTTAAAGTCAGTCGCATCAAAATATCAAGCTTTGGGAGGGGGTGTGGGGATCTTGTAGTAGTGATGAGGATATCTAGTGATTGGGACAGGGTAATATTGTGGTAGGGACTTGTCGGTAATTGAAATAAGTGGGCAGGGTATAACAGTGGTAATGTGTGTGTTTCATGAAAATAAAGCTCATTATAAAACAACTCAGTCCATTATACAGACTACCCGCAGAAAGTGGTCAGGGTGAAGATCGAACCGAGAACCTGTCTGGTTATAACCTCCACTCATGTATATGAGCTCTTGTATAAAGTAGCCTGGTTCCAACCATAACAGTTGACTCCCATTTTGGTAATTTCATTTGACTATATATAAACTGATCAAGTGGAACAAAAAGTAATTTATTATTATTACAATACTTTGTTTTGATGCCAAATTTTATTTTAATATGTTAAATTCTTTAATTTTGTGTGATTTTTTGTTAATATATAATTTTATTTTATATATAGAACAAAGTTAAATATTGCATTTTTAGTCCTTTTGACTATGAACATATCTAGTATATTTGATAAATAAAAAAAAAATTGACATTATTATTTAAACAGCGCAAATAAGCTTAAATCATTTAAACTTTATTTATTTAAAACACATCAATCATACCCAACATCATATGAAACTGAGGCTTACCTGGGAAGAAGGGAGTTGTTGTATTGCTTCTTGCAGCATTCGTTGACCTTCTGGTGAAAGTTTGTTCCAGTCCAAATCCAGTTGCGATATTTTGCTAACGCAACCAACGAGACATTGTGCTGCGTGGTCATCTAACCTCTTATAGCCTCTCACTGTAAGTTTGATCTGTGTAGAACAGAAGTGTTTATACTTGATTAAGGTTTAGTTGAGCAGTCAATCAAATCACCAAGAAGCTACGTAGCAAACCACAACGTGCAGTGGTACCTTTGATCTTGAGGTTTACAAGCGAGAACGGGTTAATGTTGAGTTGTAATGCAATTCCCACATTTGATTATCATTATCTTCAAATTATTAAGCATTAATTATTAAACGTCTTTTTATATTTTGTATTGTTTCATAGGAGTATTAAAGTTCTGCAAAAGTTTCTTTAAGGCTTATGTGCAGTAAATTTATTTTTATAGCATTTTCCAAGATTTTGAAAATATACATTAGGTTTAGCAGCCACCTCTGGCTATACCCACACTAAATAATCGATTGGGGTATATAGGTGTTTAACGACTGTCGTTTTGCCATCTTTTTCATTTTTTATTTTTAATAAAAGTCTCTGCTATGTGTTTCCAGTGTAAAAACAAAAATAAACCATAGTTGTACTATCCAACTACACCACCCACATGCATATGCCACATACACAATGTAAAAGCTTGCTAACATGACTGTGGGTGGTTGGTGTCTCGTGTTATAACTCCCTACATTTCCCAAACTCCAGGGCTAAACATGAGTATCCTTCACCACTATATGATGGGGGCTGCTAAGATTGGGATTGATCAGGTTGTGTCTTGAAGGCAGGGTGAATATATTAATTTGTTGTTCTTTCTTCTGCAGGATTGAATGGTGCCAGGGGCATGTGACAGTCTGACCTGGACTAGGGTCGAGACAACAGATGGAATTTGGACCGAGTAGCTTAAAATGAAATTAGTTTACAAGGAACATGTACGATACTTATTGGTGGGGACAGGCACGCCGAATGTATGAAAAGTTAGGGTATGCGAGGGTCGCCTAAAAATCTTTTAACACTAAATTGCCCTAGAATGCGTGTCTTGGACATTTCAAACTAGGACCTTAAGATAAAAAATCTCGAGCTGGTACCAATTCGACATGATTAGTTAAAGTTTTATTAAATAATTTGGGAGCCCTCGCCTTCTTCGTGCTAATTGCAATAAAATCTCCAGCTTAAAACAAAATAAATTGGGTGAATAAATTGTATAAACTTTTTGTGCTCGGCAATGTTAACTTTAGACTACAACTAATATTTACGGTAATGTTAATTCCAAAGGCACAAAATTAAGGCGATGATGCAATTTGTTTACCAAGCTCGCTCTTTAAAGAAATGTTCAGACCTCTTTGCTTGATAAATGTGCATTCGATAAGAGAATCGCACTCTATATTAAGCTTGTGTATATGTATATAGCCCACCCAATTCTATAAAAATTCCTTAGCTTCCGGTTAGGTTAAAATTGTCCGATTTGCAGCAAAAGGAACGAGTTATAAAATAATTTAATCTTTCCGACATAAACATAATGTTGAAAAAAACGATACATTTTTTCCCGTTTTTCAAACAATTTTCAACAATCCTGATTTGTGCTTTCATTGTGGAAAAAAAATAAACTAAACTAGGGTGTGGGGATCTTGTAGTAGTGATGAGGATATCTAGTGATTGGGGCAGGGTAATATTGTGGTATGGACTTGTTGGTAATTGAAATAAGTGGGCGAATATAACAGTGGTAATGTGTGTGTTTCATGGCAATAAAGCTCATTTTAAACAACTCAGTCCATTATACCGACAACCGCGCAGAAAGTGGTCAGGGTAAAGATCGAACCGAGAACCTGTCTGGTTATAACCTCCACTCTTGTATATGAGCTATTGTATGAAGAAACCTGGTTCCAATCATAACAGTTGGCTCCCATTTTGGTACTTTCATTTGACGGTTACTATATATAAACTGATCAAGTGGAACAACGTATTTTGATTATTCAAACATTAGTTTGTTTTGATGCCTTAATTTACTTATGAAACCTTAAAATACATTAATTTGTGTGTGTGTATAACAACAAAGTTATATAATGAATTTCTACTTTTTTTGACTAACATTATTACATAAACATCCCAAGTACGCTTAAATTATTTAAAATAACCTATGTAAAACACACCAATCATACACAACATCACATGAAACTGAGACTTACCTGGGGAGAAGGGAGTTGTTGTATTGCTTCTTGCAACATCCGCTGACCTTCTGGTGAAAGTTGGCTCAAGTACAAATCCAGTTCCGATAATTTGCCAACACACCTAGTCAGATATTGTGCTGCGTGGTCATCCAATATCTCATATCTTCTCACTGTAAGTTTGATCTGTGTGCAACAGGAATGTTAAAACTCCACAAAGAATATATCCTGTGGCTTGAATTAAATGTTCAATAATCAACTATCAAACAAACTAATTTGAATACTCATTTTAAATATGTTAAGTTATAACAATTTAGCAGCTGGAATATTGGGAGCAAAACAGGATTTGATATCTTTGTACATTTTATTAATAATTCCCACATTTATTTATCGTTATCTTATATTTCGTATTAATTATTAGGCACCTTCTTTATATTTTGTATTGTTTAATAGAAATATTAAAGTTTCTGCAATAGTTACTTTGAGGCTAATGTGCAGTAATTTTAATTTTATAGCATTTTCGAAGTTTTAGAAAATATACATTAGGTTTGGCGGCTACCCCTGGCTTTACCCATGTAACCCATCCTAAATATATGATTGAGATATAGAGGTTTTTAACGCGTGTCGTTTTGCCGGCTGTTTCCAGTTTTATTTTTTTTGTTTTTACTGTAGAAACAAAAGTAAAATATAATATTTTAACATAATATTTTATACGGATCAAATGAGCTTAAATCGTTTAAACTTGATTTATTTGAAACACATCAATCATACACAACATCACATGAAACTTAGGGTTACCTGGGGAGAAGGGAGTTGTTGTATTGCTTCTTGCAACATACGTTGACCTCTACGTGAAAGTTCGTTCCAGTCCAAATTCAATCCCGATATTTTGCCAACACACCCAGCCAGACATTGTGCTGCATCGTCATCCAACCTCTTATAGCTTCTCACTGTAAGTGTGATCTGTGTAGAACAAGAATGTCAGAACTCCACAATAAATATATTCTTTGAGTTAAATTAGATGTTTAATATTTAACTATAGGAACTTATCCAAATCAGGGAGTCACTGTAAATACCATAGTTTATTTAAGAACCATATGAATATTTAATTTAAGAACCATATGAATATTTAATTTAAGAACCATATAAATACCATATGTTCTTAAATACAGTTACCCTGCCCTTAAAATGCTTCACATCTAGCACTGATGTAATATGCAACGTTTGACGTTTATCGAGGGAGGTTTGCCCTCTGTGGGCGCACCTTTGGCGTTATAGATAAACGCTCTGTGCTGCACCGTGGCTCGAATATCCTGCTGTGATAATCCTCCGATCCGACTCCAATTATCGAGCACACGCTGGTTGAACGTTCGTTGTTTATTGTCAAACGTTGTCGATAAGACACAAAAATAAATCAATGCACTTTTCTCGGGAATCGATTCGCTGGACCGACTGGCGTCGGAATACCTGCGCGATGCGATTATCAGACTGTTCGTTTTCCTTTGTTCTTGTCAACTAGTTCTTTATTTAATCCGGAAGCTGCGACTTTTGCCTTGTTCCTTTTCTGTCAACTATGTGACAAAGTCTATAAAGTCTGGCTCTTAACCGCGACAGGTGGAAGTCACCTTGTTCTCACTTGGTCAGCCACCAGTCCGTCCAAGCCTCGATTCTATCTCCCACTTAAGTAAAGTTCGGCCAGGAATTTGAACGCCCGAAACCCTTCGTTGCACATGAACAGGCCTCAGGCAACTTGTGACGAATACGTTATAATCAGATGACCAATCGCACATTCTTTCATTGCGTCATACCTTAAAGCCAAGATGATTCTGCGATTTTCAAGTGGATGACGTCACCTTATCGCAGATGCTGATATTGAGATGATTTACATGGGCGATCGCCGCATTGCTTTTCACCGTAAAAATCAAAATTAAGTTCTTTCTTTCACATAATGTATGTGTTTCATATTAAAAGTTTGTTAATAGAGAATATACAAAACATTTTTAGTGTGACGATTGGGTTAATAATGAGAATATATATGTGTCAAAGGTTGATTCTGGCTTAATGCAATTGTTAAAAATCCCGATGCAGCAACACATTTTGCTCAAAAGGCCATTATGGTGACGTTATTTTCATATTTTTGCTTAATACATATAAGCCGTTTGGCTGTTTTCGCATATAGCAGCGATTTGCTTAAGTAACCTGGGCGGTAATATTAAGCAATAAAGAGACATAATAGATTTGCGATTGCGCAGTTATCTCTTAGGGTTATTCTCTCCGGAATAATAGACATTTGTAAATCAAGTATCATAAAATAACATAGCAAGTCGATAGCAAAAATAACAAAATTATTTATTGAGTTCTCATAAAACTCTAGCAAATATATGTGTCGTCTCGGGATTTAAATCAAATGCAATATTATATAGCCCACTCTCAAACCTTTTCCACCATGATGTAGAAATGTGATGTGTAAATGTGTAATGGTGTCGATTTGAACGGTTCTACATCAGTCTTCGCTCAGTTTTATAACTTCTGAAAAACTGAGAGCATCGCTGATTCAAAGTCTTTAAACTCGAACATTTGCTTGCTTTTATGCGGCAAGCAGAGCCTTCCAGTTTGATGTCGAGTGACCAACTGGTTAAAACAACATGGCTGAACAACGATTTGCGGCTCTTTGCTTGATATCTTCGCTGAATTTTCCTCATCATGCTCGAAGGAAATGTTGAATAAGCATAAGCGGTGAGCTTTATTCAAAAGTTATTCTTGTAGCTCACTTGATTACTGCAGAAAGTTGAACAGACTTCTGCTTTGATCAGACTTCTGTTTTCTCGTGAACAGTAAGATCTACTTGGTTAAAATCTTTGTATCCACTCTTCAGACTTCGGTAGGTTGCGTTTAATTTCAAAATCACGTCGGGGTCACCACTGCAACGTTTGACGCTTTAACGAGGAGGGTCTTGCCCTCTGTAAGCGCACCTTTAGCGTTATTGATAAACGCTCTGTGCTGCACCGCGTGGCTCGAATATATGCTGACTCCGAATCCGACTTCCAAAGATCGAGTCCATGCTGGGTGAAAGTTAGTTGTTGTCAACCGTTGTCAATAGAAACACACGAATAAATCAATGCGTTTTACTCTGGAATCAGTTCTACTTGATGGACTGGCGTTGGAATAATTTGCGATCGATGCGATTAATAGACAGTTCGTTTTCATTACGGCTTGTCAACTCGCTCTTTGTTTAATCCGGAAGCTGTGACTTTTGCCTTGTTCCTTTTCTGTCCACTATATGACAAAGTCTCGAAAACCCTGACGCATAACCGCGCCAGGCAGCAGTCACTTAGTTTTCCTCTCAGCCCAGCCACCAGTCTCTCTCGAGGCCTCGTTTTTTTATCTCTCCTTAAGTACAGTCAGGCCAGGAATTCGACAACGCCCATAACCCTTCGACGCACTTGAACAGGCCTGAGGCAACTTGTGCCGATTACGTCATAATCATCTGACCAGCCGCACATTCTTCATTACGTCATAACTTGAGCGTTCTTATCATGATTCTGCAGTTTTCGAGTGGATGACGTCACTGTAGGATTCAACAGGGACAAAGCCCTACCCTACGTTACCAACCCTGTGTTGGCGAATTTGAGCTGCTCCACGCACTTGACCAGTGATTGCTCTATTTTCTACATTTGACATAAAACACCCTCTTGTGCTGTCATGTAATTGCGCTAGCAAATTAACGGTGAGATAATCGCAATCCAGTATAGAAATACTGACAGATAGACACATATACACATAGAAACAGAAACACAATTATTGGGTTTGCTTTCGTGCGATCCAGAACAGCTCAATCCATAAACCTGCTTCCACGCAGTAAAAACAGAAAAGGCCGAAATTACTATGATGACCTTTTAAATCGGCAGCGACGCCGTGACGCTTCATTGGGCACACAGAAATCGGGAATTTAGGTACTTGGGATTGGGCTCTAAAATGACCGTAACATACCGGCCCCAAATTATTGAAAACAGTAAATGAAATAATTTTACAACACACATCAACGGGCATATCAATCACCCAAAAAACACTTCTGCACTACGTCATACTTAGTTCGAAAATAAAGGCAATTACAAACTACCGTAGAGGTATAGAAACAATAGGGGCAACAACATGCCTACTTCTAAATACACAGGAATACAGTAATAACAAAAAATCGTCAAAGTTACAACTTAGGTGGAGAGTATACAAAAAATAAAACACAGTAGCCAAATCCGTGGCTAGAACTAGTGGTTAAATGAAGCATACAATTTACAGCCTTGCGGCACACTGGGTAACAGTTCAAGAATGTGCTTCCAGCAGACACAGCTTGCGTACATCTCGCTCCATAGTGGACATCATCGTTCGTACACGTACGCGCCTGACAAGGCCAGTTTTACATGTACAATGTTCAATTACGCACTTCGGCCATACGCCGCGCTTCTTCAGCCCGTCCACGACCAACACAACGTCTCCCACAGCAAAGTTTCTCGTGGGAAAATAATCCTTAGTCCATCTCTCCCCAAACTTATCAGCACAAAGCTGAACCGCGCGCCATGATCGTTTGTATCCATCGGACTTCAAAACCTCGTCCGGAGAAAGAGAGTCGTCAAATGCTCCTTTTAGTAATTTCCGCAGCGAAGCCAATAACGGCGGTACCAAATGTAGCGTGATCGTTGTAAACAACGATTGATGATTGGGCAGCTGCTTTCTTTCAGCATCAAAACCTTTTTGGTGAACCACCTTTATAATTGAGAGTAGAGCCTCCTTCAGTTCCGAATAGAACAAATATCTCGTACACAGGAATTCTGAGGGGTGGAGAATCCGAGGTCGACACGATTTCCAAAGAAGATACTTGCGATACCGAAGTAACCAAGCCACAGAACGCTTTCGGACGGAAAATGTAGAATGCCATTTGAATATTAGCTGCAAGATGGTTTCCGGTGTCGCTTCTGTAAGGGAAGACACGATACCCTTTCTTCATCCGGAACCTTGCGTGATCTTCTGACAACAGTGGCGACACCACTGGACAGTGCTGGCCACTCTGCGGGTTGACGTAAAAATTCCGGCCCCTTGAACCACATTATAGCCTTTTGAACCTTACTTGGCAACAGAGCCCCGGTATCATTTTTCGGAACCACCTTCCTTCCAGGAAAAGGTAAACAACTAGGCGACGAAGTTGCTTCAAAAATGTGCACGTTCATCCAAAGGTCAACTGGTTCCGTATCCATGTCATCATCCGGCCACCTGAGCAAGCGCAGGGCATCACGGTTCTTAGGATCTACCAATACTTGACGGAACATGTCCTTTATACCTGTTAAGCTCCTCTTTAGTGACTTGAGTCGCTTAAGTGACATCAAACGGTTGTTCGGAAGTGTAACTCGAGGTAGCCTCCAAGGTAGTCCAATCTGATGATGTTTGCCAACTTTGGTTGCCGTTTCTTCCATCATAATTGCTTGTCCATCCTCTATAGACAGCTCACATTCAGATATCTTTAAGTTCCTTTTATCATGTTTTGTATCAATATTTAGGACTTCTGGGCGTTCACCTTGATTAACGCCATAGTCGGAAGAGGTCATTCCAAAGGGCACTTGGTTGGAAATAAAGGGTGAAAAGTTCATATTGGGCAGATTGTATGCCACTGGAACTACAGGTATTGGGTCAGCAGCAGCGCCAGCCCTGTTCCTTTGATCCCAGGTAAATAACTGTATTTTGTTTGGAACAGTGTTCCGATGTCTCTCCTCGGCGTGCCTCTCCTCGTCATTCGACAAAGCGCCTAAAGAATTGGAAGGTTTACTTCGACTCTTCGTCAAAAGTGAAGCTTTGTATGCCTTTGCTTTTTGCCTTCGCTCTTGCAACCTGCAGGTCAAGCTCCAAAATCTTTCGTTGGATCTCGGCCTCTTTTTCGATTTGTATGGCTTCCATTTCCAGTAGTTGTGCTTGTATGCGAGCAGAACTTCGCCGACTAGAGGATCCCATAGACCTACTGACAACATTTGCAGACCGGGCCGCAGCGCACTTTTGTACAAATTGCCTATAATCTTGATTTGAGTTTTGTTTCCTTTGAATAATGATCTTCACTCTCGCTTCTGAGTCAGTACGAGCGCCTTCCGTCAACACAGTAGATACGTATTTGCCGCAAATCCGTAAGCACTCGTCGCAGGCATCGTCATAACGATCCTTTACCTTAATCACTTTCTTCGGAGAAGCTTCTTCCGATATCAACTTCTGCAGCTTATTTTCCAGCCTGGTTAGTGTGCGTAGTGCAACTCTGCGCAGAAATTCCAGTTCTGCTGCACTAGGAGCGACGTAAATTAAAGAATCTACCAGGGCCGCGTTGAAAGCGGTTGCCATCTTGAAATGAAGAGACAAATCTGTGAATCAAGCTCCAGATATCAACGACACGCACCCACGAAGTAAAGAAATCACTTAATTAGTGATATAAAAACCAGGAATCAATTATACGAAACACACGAAATAATTTCTCAGAAGCCGGAAATCGATGGTACCTTTATATACCAGATAAATTGTACCTTAAACGTAATCTCACATACACCGATAAATCAATTGTACTCGAATCGTACACCACCAGATATAAATTGTACCTTAAACGTGCTTTCAGAAATCAATTGTACCTAAAACGTACACAACCAGAAACCACTAAATCAGTGTACAAGAAACCACGAAAATCCAGAGATAATTGTACTCTTAAACGTACAATCCAGAAATAATTTCACGAAAAACAGAAATCAATTTCTCGAAAGCCAGCAATAACTTTCTTGAAATCCAGAAGTAATTTCTCAAGGTCAAGAAATCACTTTCTCGAAACACAGAAATCGAGTGTACCTTAAATGTACAATCTACAAAGCAATTGTACTATAACCGTACAATGTAGAAATAACCTCACGAGGAGACCAGAAATCACTGTACCAGTGATAGAAAATCCAAAAATCCAAAAATCCAGACAAAAAGCCAAGAAATCACTGAATCAGTGATAATCCCAGAAATCAATGTAGGATTCAACAGGGACAAAGCCCTACCGTTGGCGAATTTGAGCTGCTCCACGCACTTGTGCTGTCATGTAATTGCGCTAGCAAATTAACGGTGAGATAATCGCAATCCAGTAAAGAAATACTGACAGATAGACACATATACACATAGAAACAGAAACACAATTTCGGGGTTTGCTTTCGTGCGATTCAGAACAGCTCAATCCATAAACCTGCTTCCACGCAGTAAAAACAGAAAAGGCCGAAATTACTATGATGACCTTTTAAATCGGCAGCTACGCCGTGACGCTTCATTGGGCACACAGAAATCGGGAATTTAGGTACTTGGGATTGGGCTCTAAAATGACCGTAACAGTCACCTTATAGGCGGATGCACACATACCCGTCTGCGGCTGCCGCAGAGTGCTTACGGCGCGGCTCTGCCGCGTGTCAGTGCACACATCGCCGCAACGGGGTTTTTGAGCGGCTTGTGCGCCAATAAGCGGTCAATTTTCTCGGTCCTGCGGCGCTTGCGGCCGAGTAGAAAAATTTCTACTTTGCCGCAGAAGCCGCACAGCTACAAATCTGGTTAAAAGCAAAAAAATGCATTTTTTAATATTGCAGCATAGTTTGGTTAAGAATTTAGCCTGGGATAGATGTATTGTTGTTTTGCTTTGTGGATTAGGTCCAAGACTCATATTTAACCAACTTTATTTAAAATTGTAGGATTTGTAGCCTAAATATGGACGAGGCATTAAAGTTAAAAAAACGTTGAGGAAACCAATAAAGTAATTAAAGCATACATTATGAAACTGAGTGTGATCCTGGAAGGTAAGATATTAGGCTATTTAATTTTAATTATTGTATTGTTTCACTTTCAAGTGAAGTAAGATTACACAAAAAGCAGTGCCGGTATAATAGAATATTATTAAACTTCAAAATTTAGGAGGCACCGATAAAACCCTGGAGTTGACTAGTCATACTGAAGGCACCAAACTAGATAACTTATGTTTTTTTTGTGCCTTCCTGTTTTGCTGTAGTATCTTGCCAGTTTTTTGTAAATTGTTGGATTTTCAGTTAACGCCATATTTGTTTTGGTATATATTTATATATATATATATATATGCCATTCACTCTCGTTATTACCGTTACTTAAAAACTTTCTTGTTAAACTTTCAAATATATTAATTGATCAGTGCACAATGATATTGGTACCCTGTTTAGTTTTTTTGCAATGTTGTGGATTAGGCCTATACTGCAAAAACTACAAATTATTAAGTCATGCACTCCCGAGACCTTGTTGAAATGGCTTCTCGAACTGGTCGGTCACTCTCACTATATATTAAATATATATATTTGTATGGATGTGTATACCAATACAATACAGTATTTTGATAGTTAATTTCTATTGGTTTTTTTCTAGACAGATATGGATACACGAGATGTTGACAGAGAGAGATTTAAGATCTGAGTTTGTCTTTTTGTGAAATTACAGAAGATTTGTCAGATGTGTTGGACAATCTGGAAAATTAATGCTAGTAACCCATACCGGCACTGTATTAGTACCAAGCTGGAAAAGACAGAAAAGAAGAAACTACATATGATTGAATCATTCATACAAGTTATATCTTCATGAACATTGGTAGAGGGGCATGAAGTAATGGTTAGCGGTTTGTGTTATAGGATAGTGGTCGGTTTGGTATTTCCACTCTTTTTAGAATATTTCAAATTTTTAATTGATTATTATAAAAAAAAAAATTGAGAAAGTTTTATTTCCATATGTAGTTAAGTTAACAGTGTTGTTGGTTGTGGTCAATGTTTTTGTGCAGAGTAAGTAAAAAAATTTCTTTTACATACAGAGATTGCAAAAAAGCACCCTGGCTGTAATGCACACAGAATCAAATTTACACTGGCTTGAACCCTACGGTCAATTTGGGACTACAACTTCGTACTAAACTAGCTGATGTGGTAGAATTTTATTTCTCAGTAGAAATTCACATGACTGAGTCATCCACATGATAGTAATATTTATTTTAATTGTGTATATTGTTCTTTTCTTACTGTTTCCATTTTGTTACATGTATGCCCTCTTTATTCAGTTGGTGTCTCCTGTCCAGGTCCACCAGGTGTGTGGTATTGAATAAAGTGGAGGACTTAGACAGCAGAGAAATATTGAATAAAGAGGACATGCATGTAACCATACTTTTCCTAATGTTTATATAATAATTTTGTTCCATGTGTTCTTTCAAATTTCTATCCCTTTGTCTACTATTGAATAAATTCCTCACTTGCCAGTAGTGATTTAATTGTTATTTTTTTTGTATTGACAATGACGAAGAGAAACAAATTTGACTCTTCGGGTAATCAGATATGAACAGGTTAGCCCAGTTGGGCATTAAAACCACTCAACTTTGGGAAACATTTGCTGGTGTCGTTTGCAGTCAAAAGTTTAGTCAATTCTCATTAATCTCTTCTCTTTTTAAGTATTTTGCAAAAAAATAGTAATCCTAACCTAATACATTGAATGAAATGAACTTATCTTTTGCCTAGAAAATCAGTTCTGGGGAGGTATATGCCTAATCATAAACTCTAAACCCTTGATTTGCAAAGAAAAGGCCATTTTAGTACCAATCTTTGCATTGCAATAGCGTCCTTGGAAACCGGGCGGTGTGAATGTGGTGTGCATGGTGAGTCGCACAGCCGCACAAGATGACCGCAGCCGCGCCGCTTACTGCTCGGGGATTCCCCGCCCGCAGCCGCAAAAGTTGTCATGTGTGCATCCGCCTTATCGCAGATGTTTGAATTGTAGTAAATACAAGGCGAATCCGCTGCATAATACACTAGTTTACCCATAATTACTTCACTCACAGTAATCCCTTTTATATTTAAGAACCCCACCACCCAGATATTGTAAGAGTGTCGTGAGATCTCGTGACTGCAGGATGTCCTTCTGTTGGTGGCTGGTTCATAAAAACCACCATTTCAATAATTTATGGTTTATAGATACGACTAGGGACAGAACGGTAGTCTGAATTTTCTCTGCTGGGTAGCGCTATTTATTTCTTTTGGAATTATCTGGGGAGTGACGATTTTCAAGTGTTAAGCGGCTGAGCGGTACCTCTAAATACTCCGGATCGCTTGGAGCGCTTGGAACGCTTGAATCGCTAGGAGCGCTTGGATCGCTTACTATACTTCGTAATTACAAAAGCCATGATATTAATGTTAGGGTTGGGGTTAAAGTTTGTTCAGGGGTTGAGATTAGTGTTTGGGACAGGGTTAGAATTACTTTCCATAGCAATCTAAGTGATCCAGGCGCTCCAAGCGGTCCTGTAGTATTAAAAGGCACCCGCGACTGAGAGGTTGTATACTAGTTTTCGCACTTACAAATCGTATTCCTCGTTAGTATAATGGTAAGTATCCTGGCCTGTCACGCGGGAGACCATGATTCGATTCCCCGACGGGGAGATTTTTTTCGGCTTTTTAACTGTTGTGTTTCTTAGTTATACACAAACTCATTATAAGCCCGCATTCAGCTTGTCTAAGCATTTTTGGAATTTGTCCAAGCATTGGCTAAAGTAATCGATCTTATAAGCTCATTGCAGTTTTATCACTTCATACTTTGAATTAATTGTACACACTATTTACTTAAAATGCGTAAATGGTGTAATAAACATGGGGCTAGAGTTAGTGTTAGTCTTGCGGTTGAGATTAGTGTTTAGGAATAGGTTAAAATTAGTGTCAGTAGATGGAAGGATGTTGGGAACAAATTTGGTGAAGAAATGGTTTTCAAAATTTGACTGAACAAGTAGCCGGCCGGTTATACACAATCGTCCTAACTCATAATAAACATAAACACGAGCTTGCTTAAATTGCACTTGCTATCCAAAACACATAAATTCCAGACTTAACTAATGAGATACTCAGAAAAAAACGTGAATTATAATCACGTTTGAAATCGATATACAATGGGGACGATAAATCTTCCAAGCATTTTAAATATGCCTTTTTAATAAAATAATGGTAACTCGTAGTTTTATAAATGATTAAGGTTTGGTAGAGCTGTCAATCAAATCACTGAGAAGTGTGCAGGGCATGAAATAGTAATGTGAAACAAGTGGTCAGGGTGAAGATAGCACCGAAAATCTTTCCGGTTGGAATTTATTTCCCCACATGTGGTTCTATAGAAGGCTGCCACGAGACACTTATACAGTTGCCTCATTGGTCATTGCCAGTGATGGAAAAAGTGCCGTTGTTAATTCTAATATAATCACTCTGGTGATTTAATGTATTTTATAACGGAAACACTTTTATAGACTTCTCATGAACTGCTGTACAACAACACTGTAATAGCTACGTTACACTTGTGTGAACATACACATCTATAATAAATCAGTGATTGATGTGGAGCTACTTCAAGTATGGTTCCCAATATTTACCTTGTTCGGTCGATCATTGATAGCTGTGCACAAATCCCGCATACAATCGTTAAGTTGTTTGCAATCCTCTAATTGAAGTTCATCAATATGTTGCATATGAGGAACCAGGTATTTAGCTACATTTACCAGCCCCGTTTCAATCAACACCAACTTCTTGATCTAGAATAAAAGGTTGTTTGCTAGCAATTTCTAATGAATCAATACTTTGTATAATATTTAAGGAAATGGTATATACATTGGCGTCGGAAAATGCAGAAAAACGTGCACAAGTGGGGTGCTTATTTAGATATATATTCGCGGCGTCTATTGTACAAACATCCATTATACATCGAAAAGCACTTTTTTCATGTATTCTAATTTGTCTATATATTCGCAGAACCTTTGAAAATAAAAGGTTGTTAATACAAATATAGTGTTGTTGAAATCTTCGGGCGCGAATTCATTGCGTGGTGCCGCGCACACACAGAGAGAAACGACTTTAAAGTGTATGGGACTATTGATGAGATAATGTTGTTGTTAGGCTATGATGTATTTTGTATTTCCGACCTCCCACTTTAAAAAATGTTCGTACGCGTTTGCACGATAGATGTGCGCTTTCGGTATGGAGAAACGCATTATGGGTATTACGTGCCATAGTTTTTTTAAAGGCCTATATACAATATAAGAATAATAAAGTCGCTAGTCCGTGTTGTACTCGTCTACAATAAGGTTGTGTGTATATAAGCCAACCCAATACTAAAAATATTTTATGTTCTAGCGGGTTCTAACTGTCTGGATTGGGCCAAAGGTTCGAGTGATACAAAAAATGGTTTCTAGACGTAAACCATTCCGCTTTCATTACTAGCGTGGAATAATTGGTGAAACTAATGTTATATTCCAATGGTTTTATGCGCGTCTAGGATATATCTCATTGCGTAATTACGTAGTTGCGCTTTGATCTCCGCATATATAGGCCTAACGGGCAACATCTTAAATACACTACTCTAAACCCCAGAACTCACATATGGTTCACCCCCAACACCAACCCCAATTTAAATAAAAATAATTCCAATAACCTAATTTTTGTTTAAAAGAGTAGACATCTGTATCTTTTTGATGACACGCGCGAATGCGCTGAGCTCACGATAATAATAATAGAGAATAAACTTTTATTTTATGGCAAGGTCAGCTATTAGTTAAGGTCCTTTAGGACAACAAGTAAAACTGGTTTCTAAATTCGTAGCTCACACCTGTTTACGCAATTAATTTTTTTTAAATCTTTTGATTTACTGTTGTTTACCACATTAAGTTTCACAAAAAGATTAATCGGATCATTGCTACGTAACCTCTTATTGATTCTATGCCCGGCTTGACTAAATTTATAATAAAAAAATGCTATTTAAAATTTAAAACGGAAATGCATTATAATGCAATTTCAAATGCATCCCTACAGCCCCC
>CH002934.1:44971-58718 GCA_000149265.1 Ciona savignyi
ACCCTAACATTGCTTATTATAGTCAAAACTGGCTAGCAACTCTCGTAACCAATACCAAATATTTGAATTCCGTGTTGTTTCGCCTGTACAATTTTGATATTTTGAGGACTGCGTACATTACACTAACTAGCACAAATAGTTTAACTCGCTGTACAAATGGTAGAATTATACCAACGAGCGGATTGGGATTATATTAAAAGCCAGCGTAGACCACCACCGCTGATCGGGGATTAATATAACTTTAAATAAAAACCAGAATTGTTTTGTTTATTGCAAATACCATTTTCTATATTTGTAAAAGGTGCGAATTACACCGCATAATCCGGTTCTGTGAAAACTTTATCTGCTACCAAACATTATTTTAAAAAAGAATTTAGTCAAAAAGGGCATATACTCATAAAGGCTAAATCTTGTAAACAACAATAATTCAACGGTATTTTAAACCTGGATATTTAAATTATGCAAAACGCGTGAACTATGAAGTCAAGAAACAATTTTAACTTTCTGTTTTTAATTGATAGCAGACTTTAATATATTAATAAAATATTAGTTACTCTTTTGTATTATCATCGTGAGCTGAGCGCGTTGGCACGGGTCATCAAAAAGATACAAGCGTCGCTCTTTACGACCGGGTGCAGGTGCAAGACTAGGGCCAAACAATCCTTACGTACACGCTTAGACGAAGGTTGCTAGAATACACAATCATTAGCGGGTTACTTGGGAGGCGATATATTAAAGTTATTTGACTCCCCAATGTTCCCCTAACAATTGAGTATTTCTAGTCATTTAATATATATGGATTAAATATTATATACCGACACTAGGTGTGGGGTATGACGTAAGCTGATGGGGATATCACCCAACATCAAAAGCAAGTAGTTTTAAATATCCTACCATCTACATAACTTGTTTAAGCCAAATATGCAATCTTATTATTATGTAAACACACTATGTATAAATATAACTCATTGGAACTGTCCATTTATGTTATTATTCTGCAGTTAAACTACTGCACATGGTGAATGGAACAACTAATAAACTGCTAACCTAAACCTCTTAAATCACTTCTATGATTCATATCTTTAAACTGATAATTCTGATGATTGAACCTAGTGATGGGATGAGGTCATTCACTTGCAGCATTTGTTTTTACTTTTAAGCAATAGATACGTTAAACTGAGGATTTTGAGAATCGAACCTGCTTGCTTGTGAGTGTATGTTATAAACCTCACTAAATACCAAAATTAACAATGAAACATTTCTTTACAAAGCCAAATATTTAAAAACATCATCCCATCATAATACACCTCTTGTTGAACACAATAAAAATCGACATCAAATTCATTCCAAAACCACAATTTATCCGAACCTTCCCGGGTTGCAGTTGTAGAATTCGCTTTACATCTTCAAGACGATAACGAGGATAGACTCTCCATGATGTTGGCCATTTACCTTCTACAACCAACTAAGAAAATGGTTATAAACAAGATAGAAGAATATATGGATAGTGAATCTAACTTACTATTAAACTCAGTCCCATATAATACAGCACTATTTTATTACAAATTGTAATTGCATTTCCCATAGTGAAGGTACTATAGCAACCTGTTCATATGTCATTATTCTTTATTGAAGGGATAGCTGATAAATAAGCAAATATATTAGACCACATGTTATTTCACTTGGTAGCATTAGATCCGGAATTCCACCTAAAAACTGGTCCTAACTGTACGAATTGTACAGTTGTGCAATACTGGTTGAATATGTTCTACATTGAAAGGGAATATCCAATTTGGTTACAACCTTGCAAGGTGGGTGATATATGCATTGGATACGCCCAATATTATCAAAAGGCAATTATTTAATTGTATTGAAATCATAATTGGTTTCAGTATTGTCACCGTCGATATTTATGGTAATTTGAACTTGGAGCTGAATTGGACAATATTGAGAACTTTAATTGACTAAACCACTTTTGGAGCTTTTGTGGTGTATATAAGTAAGCTGTTTTTTTCAATTTTGGTAGAAACCCAAAATCCAGTGGATGGAGACAATGTCCGTTGTCCACGAAATGCTCGCATTGTCTGCTAATTGCCTTGCGCAAGGATACAACCAACAACCGTTAGTTGGTTTGGTTGGCACTGATATTTTGGAAATGGATTAGACAATTCAAACCAAATTATTAAGAAAGTGGTAGCAATTAAAAACTAATATTGATTTAAAATAACCCAGTTTATTCGACTAAACACAGTTTTCATTTTGAATCTGGCACAGAAAACAAGAAGCTCCATTACAATTCAGTTAGCAATTGTTTATATATGTGTCTACATGATCCAACTGGTTAGATCAATCGGAGGACACGAGATCATCATTCAATATCCAGCGTGATCATAACCACATGCTGCGTTAACCTACAGCAATATACTGTGCTTCCACACCATGACTGTCCATTCAAAATCAAGATTCAAATTTCAATCGAAATCGCAATAATTGGAATTATATTTCGATTCTAACAATTCATATTAAGTGCTCATAGTGGAAAGATTTATTTTTACTTATCAGTGACTATAATTAAAATATTATGAAACACACATGCAAATTTTTAACAATATTGTAAGAATTGTTTTGGCATTTAAAAAAAATTATTGATTTTGGAATAGCTATAAATCAACTGATTTGGATACGAAAATCCCTAACACCATGTGTATATGGGATATATAGGCTTTATGTGTGATTTTAAATACCGGAGACCAAACGGTTCCTACTTACAGTAATATAATCATACAAAAGTATAATCGATTTTGTTGACGAAATTTATCAATCATATACACCACACTGCAATATGTCTGCTAACCTGACAGTGGGGACAGGGTAATTTAAAAATGTGTGTAATGCCAATTGTGTTTTCCCATTATTAAATTATAAATATCATCCTACAAATAAAATATTAATAATAGTAATGGCACAATTTGACATCGACCGAAATAAATAATTTGGATTTCATCCCATCACTACTTGTTACCAATCCACATATGTCTATCTCTTTGAATATCGTTTCCGTTCTGAACGATCGAAATGTACAAGGAAGACTTACCGAGGAAAGTTGTTGAACAGCTTCACGTAAGATGATGCGACTTTGTACGGAAATCCTCCCCTCGGTAATATGTAGATAGCTGACATTATGCAAACAATCAGCCAAACAACTTGCTGCGTTCTCATCGAATTCAGATCGAATATCTAGGACAATCTGCAACAAGGATAAGAAGGTGATTCATATTAATGTATGTATCATACGTTGGGTATATGGTACAATGTACCAGATATGGTACTTGCAGTTTGACAAGATCCCAAGAATGGTTTTGTAGTCAGTATATATGAATTATCAACAAATGGAACTAAACATCATAATATTAATGCAAGAAATAACATGCTCATCCCTTGAACAGTTACTTCATCGCAATAAACACACATAATTTATGTGGCGCATAATATTAAACAACCGAGAATGTAGAAGCAGCATTATAATTATAAATTATGCTATGCACGAGTATCACAATTGACGCTTGGGATAAAGTAAAATTGCCAAAACTTAACTATCGAAAATCGCAAAAATGTTATCGAATTTTTATGACACAAATTAAAAAATTTTGTTTCATTAATTTTAAAGGACATCACAAATAACACTGTAGTGAACTGCCACTGGAAAAAAAATTTCATCATGTTAACTTAATTCGATATAAATATAACCTGGCATTTGTAGTAAAACAGTGTAACAAATAAACAATGTGTAATATATATCATGAATTTGTAATTTTCCTACTGCATGTAAAACCGGTTATAACCCGAACGTACATGCATATGTGCATGACCTTATTACTTTCTAATTAGGATATATTGATGATTAAGATAAATTCATTAAACGCAGGTCTTATTACATTTCTTCGGTTGGTTTATTATGTCACAACCTTTTGAGACAGTTTTCTTCTTTCACTCATTTATATGCATTATAATTATATTTGAAAGAATATTTCAGAATATTTATTTGTTCTACCACATACATTCCAATTGACTCCAAATTTATTTCTATTTTATAAATATTAATTTATTTATTTAGTTAGTTTCATATAAAAATTGGCAAATAGCAAGAGAACTTCTTGCCAAAATCGTCCGAAATGATGTTTTGTTCAAGTCAGTAAATTAAATTCCAATAGAAAATAAAGAGTGTCAATCACGTATTTATTATTACTTTTTGTAAACCCACGTTTTGGATATTCATGTTTGAATAAAAATGAAACATAACACAAGCAAAATTTAGAATACCAGGTGCTCATTGTTGAATTACCAGAGCTATTGCCTCATATTGTGTACGATAGAACTGCTGTACAGCAACACAGTAATAGCTGCGGTACAGTTGTGTAAATATACACATCGAAAAAAATCAGTGATTGATGTGGAGCTACTTAAAGTATGGTCCCCAATATTTACCTTGTTCAGTCGATCATTAATAGCTGTGCACAAATCCCGCATACAATCGTTCAGTTGTTTGCATTTCACCAATCGAAGTTCATCAATATGTTGAATATGAGGAACTAGGTATTCAACTACATTTCCAAGCTTTGTTCCACTCAAGTTTAACTTCTTGATCTAGAATAAAAGGTTGTTTGTCAGCAATTTCTTATGAATTAACACTTTGTATAATATATAGGACATAGGCGCCGACTTTGCCAGAAACGATGGGGGCAAAAATTTATTTGACATCATATTATTGAGTGTGACGTCACATAGGCGTAAAGTTGTCCGTATTGTAAGCTGTGCAGGAATCCAAAAAGAAAAACAAATTCAGGGACACTTTCCTAATTCTGGGACACTTCTAATCTTAACAGTCGGACTAAGCATGTTGGCTTCACTTAGTTTAAAAGGTAAATGCTACTGCCTGCTAGAACACAATCGTTACCTGGTTACTTGAGAAGCGATATAATAAGGTTATTTGACTCCCCAATGTTCTCCATTCAATTAAGTATTTCTAGTCATTTAATATATGTAGATCAATAATTATATACCGACACTAGGTGTGGGGTATGACGTAAGCTAATGAGGATATCACCCAACAACAAAAGCGAGGTTCAGTGTTTTCGTTTACCAACACTGGCTTTATGCTACACATAAGGTTTAGTTTGTTTTTACTCTTTAAAAATTTCATATTTCGAGCATCCAACCTGCTTGCTTGTGAGTGTATGTTATAAACCTCACTAAATACCACAATTAACAATGAAACATTCCATTACAAACACAGATGTTTAAAGACATCATCACATCACAATACACCACTTGTTGAACACAATAGAAATCGACATAAAATTTATTCCAAAACCACATTTTATCCGAACCTTCCCGGGTTGCAGTTGTAGGATTCGCTTCGCATATTCAGGACGATCACGAGGATACACTATCCATGATGTTGCCCATTTAGCTGCATCATGTTCAGTACCCGATTCATCAACTACAACCAACTCCTTAGAAAATGCATTATGTAAGTTATAAACATGGTAGTATGTCGTCATGTGATGTACATGACTAATTGTGTGATCAACCGTATAATTAATGACATGTTGCCTTTTTCCTATGTTTACTGTTTCGTTCATTTCTCTTGTCATTAACGTTAGATCGCCGACCAATAAACAACTATTGTATTTGGTACCAGTTGTGGGCGCTACAGATTGGTGACCCCGAGACACAGAAACGTTATTTCTGTGTAGCAACAATACTTACTGTAGCAAGATATGGCAGAGAACGACACAGGCTTACATGCTGTTGCACTGAAACTACCTACATTTTGGACGAGACAACCAAGAGTTTGGTTTCAGCAAATTGAAGCTTAGTTGCCCTTGAGAAGCATTTTGTACTTTTACGTTGTTTTCTCTCTGGATCAAGACACAGCTTCACGACTGATTGATCTGTTGGAGCTCCCGCCAAATAATGACAAGTATGTGGCAATTAAACAACGACTTCTCAATACTTTCAGCCTATCTCGCCAAGAAAGGGCCGCTAGACTATTTAAATTGCCTGAGTTGGGTGACAGAAAGCCCTCTGTGCTTATGGACAAGATGCTATCGTTACTAGGTGGACATGGATTCTGTATGTTAGCGGAAAACATTTTTTTGCAACGGATGCCGGAAGACATTCGCATCTCCCAGTCCAAAATCGAGAGTGATGATCCTCGACAGCTAGCGCTTTAGGCAGACCGTCTTTGGCTGGCGAAGCTACATGACTCTAATAGAGACATGTATGTTGCAAAAGTTGTTACGTCTCGCCCTGATGCCCGTTACAACAGTGACACCAAGACAGACATAGTAAAGAAAGGAACATTGTGTTTTTTCATTATCGTTTTGGAGAAAAGGCCCGCCGTTGTAAAGCACCTTGCTCGTACCAGGGAAACGACAATGCCGGTCGTCATTATTGGCTGCGGCTTCCGGCAATCCATCCAGCCTGTTTGTTGTTTTTGATCGTGCATCTTGCCGTAACTTTCTGGTTGACACATGTTAGTATGTTACCGCCGACGGCACAAGAGCGCCGTTTTAAGCCACCGGGACAAACTCTTCTTGCAGCGAATGGCAGCGCAATAAAGACATGCGGATGGAAGATAGATTTTGCTGCCGGTAAGTTTGCATGAAAATTTATGTTGGCCGACGTATCGCGTCCATTACTTGGTGCGGATTTCCTTCGTGCTCATGCATTAATAGTAGACTTACTGCATGGACGCATTTTCAGCGCGAGGTCGTCTACTAGCATTCCCCTTAACAAAGCTTCAATACTTAACATCATAGCCGTAACGGAAAATAGATACTCGCAGCTGTTGGGAGAATTTCCCACTATTACAACTCCACATTTCTCTCAAGCAAGACCCGCACATGGTGTTCAGCACTATATCGCAACCAAAGGTCACCCAGTTCATTCTCGAGCCCGCCGTTTTTCATCTGAGAAACTCATGCTGGCAAAACGAGAATTTCGTAAGATAGAAGAACTCGGAATCATTCGACGTTCTTCAAGCCCCTGGGCATCACTTTTGCACATGGTACCCAAAGCGTCCGGAGGCTGGCGACCCTGTGGTGACCGCCGAGTTAATGCAACAATCGAACCAGACAGGTATCCCCATATACATGATTTTTCTGCTCGTCTAGCAAGATCAAAAATTTTTTCTAAAGTTGATTTAGTCAGAGGGTACCATCAGGTCCCAGTCGCTGTGGAAGATATTCCAAAAACTGCCGTAATCACTCTGGTTGGATTGTTCGAGTTCCTCCGCATGTCTTTTGGTTTGAAAAACGCTTTTCAAACGTTCAAGCGGCTAATGGACACTGTGTGCCAATCTCTTGAATTCGTTTTTGTTTGCTTAGACGATATCTTAGTATCCAGTCGTTCAACTGAAGAACATCAAGACCACCTAAAACTATTGTTCCAGAAGCTCGCCAGCCACGGGTTAGTCATTAATGTTTCCAAATGTCAATTTGGAGTATCCGAAATGATTTTCTTGTTCATCACGTTACTACCCACGATGCAACACCGCTTACGGAGAAGGTTGAAGCCGTACGTCAGTTTTCGCCACCTTCCACAGTAAAAGGTTTACAAGAATTTGCTGGGATGATAAATTTTTACCACCAGTTTATCCCAGGTGCAGCAAAAATAATGAAGCTAATTTATGCAGCATTTACAGGAACAACCAAGAAGGACGTTGTGTGGACCGACCCACTACACTCTGCGTTCCAGAGTGCCAAGACAGCCCTTGCCAATGCCACTCTTCTTCACCACCCACTTACTAATGCAACGACTGCAATTACCGTTGATGCTTCAGGGACAGCTTTTGGTGCTGCCCTTAAACAGTGGATCGATGGTACCTGGAAGCCAATTGCATTTTTCAGCGGACACCTTAGGACGCCAGAACTAAAATACAGTGCTTTTGACCGCGAGCCCCTCGCACTGTACTCTTCAATACGACATTTTAGATACTTTCTTGAAGGAGGAGTATTTGTCGCTTACGATGATCATCAGCCGTTAACTTTCGCCTTTACGAAAGTTTTAGAACCGTGGTCCGCCCGCCCACAACGGCACCACAGTTACATATCGGAATTTACAACTGATGTCCGGCACATCCAAGGAAAAAACAATCATGTCGTGGACACACTTTCCCGGTCATTTCCAACCCCGATCCAAACATTCCTTGCCGATATGGATTTTATTTTCATGGCAGCGGATCAACGTGATCCAGAGATCCAAGAATACCGCAAGAAAACGTCTCTGCAGCTTGAAGAGATGCGACTAGCAAAAATAGCAGTGACCGTCCTATGTGACATGTCAACGGGGCATCCCCGACCTTTAGTACCACTATCATGGCGCAAGGGGGTTTTCAACCTGATTCACGGTTTGTCGCACCCCTCTTTTCGCTCGACTCGCAAACTCGTGGCAGCGAAATTTGTCTGGCTTGGAATGCAAAAAAAAGTTGAAGAGTGGGCAAAGCAATGCATCGGTTGTCAAAAAAACGAAAATCCAACAACATGTAGTCAGCGTTATCAGAGTATCCCCCCACAAACGAACGCTTCCAAAGCCCTAATTTAGACATTGTTGGGCCGTTACCTTCATCTCAAGGGAAAACTTATTTGCTTACAATCGTGGACCGGTTCACTAGATGGCCAGAGGCGGTTCCTATGGAGAATGCATTTTCTGGAAACTGTGTGAGAGTTTTTTTTATCCCACTGGGTGGCAAGGTTTGGCATACCTTCTCACTTAACAACTGATCGGGGCGCACAGTTTACTTTAGAGTTCTGGTCTGCCTTTAACGAAACATTGGGAGTAAAGCTTCACCGCATGACGAGCTATCATCCTCAAGCAAACGGTTTAGTTGAGAGGTTACACCGACATTTAAAGAGTGCACTCATGGCTCGGCTGGTCGATTTGAACTGGGTTGATGACCTTCCATGGGTGCTCTTGGGAATCCGCACATCACCCAAGGAGGACTTGAATTGCTCTTCAGCAGAGTTGGTATATGGCTCACCAATAACGGTACCAGGTGATTTTATTCAGCATACAAATGATACGCCTGCCCCCACAGTTGTCCTGCAGAAACTATGTGAGCAAATCTGACAGTTCAGTGCAGCTCCAATGTCCCGACATGCCCTTATCACCTCGTCAGTTCCACCAGTTTTGAGCTCCAGCCAATTTGTGTTTATACGAAAGGACTCTCACCGCCCGCCTTTAACACCGCCATATGAAGGTCCATATAAAGTTATTCAGTCTGGATCAAAAACGTTTAAGCTGGATATTGGAGGTCGAGAAGGGATTGTTTCAATCGATCGACTTAAACCAGCGCATCTTGACCTTACCCAACAACGTGTTCAGGTGGCAATACCGCGGAAAAGGGGACGACCTGCACTAACTGTTACAAATTATTCATCATAAACATTCTCCGTTTCTAGGGGGGCCTATGGCGTCATGTGATATACATGACTAATTGTGTGATCAACCATATAATTTATGACGTGTTGCCTTTTTCCTACGTTTACTGTGCCGTTCATTTCTCTTGTCATTAACGTTAGATCGCCGAACAATAAACAACTATTGTGTTTGGTACCAGTTGTCGGTGCTACAATAGCATATATACGGATAGTGACTCTACAAGGAAAGACTTACCGAGGAAAGTTGTTGAACAGCTTCACGTAAGATGATGCGACTTTGTACAGAAATCTTCTCCTCATCAATTCGTAGACGGATGACTTTATGCAAACAATCGGCCAAACAACTTGCTGCGTTCTCATCGAATTCGGATGGAATACATAAGACAATCTGCAACAAGGATATGGAGGTGATTCATACTAAAGTTGGTTATATGGAACAATGTACATATACCCGATATGACATGGTACTTGCAGCTTTACAAGATCACAAGAATGGTTTTGTAGTCAGTATATATGAATTATCAACAAATGGAACTAAATATCATAATATTAATGCAAGAAATAACATGTTCATCACTTGAACAGCTACCTTATCGCGATAAACACACATAATTTATGTGGCACATAATATTAAACAACCGAGAATGTAGAAGCAGCATTATAATAATGAATTATGCTACGCACCAATATCACACTTAACGCTTGGGATGTATAAAGTAAAGTTGCCAAAACTTAACAATCGAAAATCGCAAAAAAGTTATTGAATTTTTAAAACCCAAATTAGAAATCTTATAACACTGTAGTGAACTACCACTGTAAAATGTGTTTTATTTCCATCATGTTAACTCTATTCGATAAAAATATAACCTGGCATTTGTAGTAAAACAGTGTAACAAATAAACAATGTGTAATATATATCATGAATTTGTAATTTTCCTACTCCATGTAAAACCGGTTATAACCCGGACGTACATGCATAAGTACATGACCTTATTACTTTCTAATTAGGATATATTAAAGATTAAGATAAAATTCTATATCTTATTAAACCCAGTCTCATCACAGTTCCCAGGTTGATTTATTATGTCACAACCCTTTGATACAGTTTTCTCTATTTTAACCACATTTCACACATTTATATGCGTTGTAATTATATTTTAAAGAATATTTTAGAATTTTCATATTTTCTACTACATACATTCCAATAAACAGCAAATTTATTCCTATTTTATAAATATTAATTTATTTAGTTTCATATAAAAATTGATAAATAGCAAGAACTTTTTGACAAAATCATGTGAATTAATGTCCTGTTCAAGTCAGAAAATTAAATTCCAATATAAAATCAATGGGGTCAACCATTTATTTATCATTTCTATTTGTAAAACCACGTTTTGTATATTCATGCAGCACGATGTGTTTGATAGAACTGCTGTACAACAACACTGTAATAGCTGCGGTACAGTTGTGTAAACATACACATCTATAATAAATCAGTGATTGATGTGGAGCTACTTGAAGTATGGTTCCTAATAATTACCTTGTTCGGTCGATCATTGATAGCTGTGCACAAATCCCGCATATAATCGTTTAGTTGTTTGCAACCCTCTAATGTAAGTTCATTAATATGTTGAATATGAGGAACCAGGTATTCAGCTATATTGCCGAGCTCTGTTCTATTCAACTCTAACTTTTTGATCTAAAATAAAAGGTTGTTTGCCAGCAATTTCTTTTGAATCAACACTTTGTATAATATATAAGGGATCGGTATATTCACTATATATATGGCTTAAGATGATAAAAGTCAGTCTTAAGTTGACATTATTTAACTTTTAACAGATTATCTATTACTTTACAGATTAAAGATTATATCGCAATAATCCACCAAAGATAGGATAGGTTATTCATCTTTATCCCCGTGGATGGGAAAACCAAGGGGGTTAACACACTGGCAATCGTCAGATCACTTCGCGGCCATCGGCGGGTTACCAGAGCTATTGCAATGTGTTGTGTATGATAGACACGTTCCTTCAATTTGGTAGAAACCATTAATCCGCTGGGTTCAGGCAATGTCCGTAAAGTGCATTGCCCAAGGACACAACCGACTAGCTAGCGACCAGAAACTTCAACCTTTTGATTAAGAGGCGACACTTAACCGTTAAACCAACGGGCCGGAGTTAGCTACGTGGTTGGATAAATTTAATACATTAATCCCACACACATACCCACCACTTTCTAATGAATATTCAGTCAATACTCGGCCATTACTTAAATCACGAATCTTAACAATTGGACTAAGCATGTCGGCTTCACTTAGTTTAAAAGGTAAATGCTTTCACCTGCTAATACACAATCGTTACCTGGTTACTTGGGAAGCGATATATTAAAAGTTATTTGACTCCCCAATGTAACCCTACCAATTGAGTATTTTTTAGTCATTTAATATATAGGCTATAGATCAAAGATTATATAGCGACACCAGGTGTGGGATAAGACGTAAGCTAATGGGGATATCACCCAACAACAAAAGCGTGGTTCAGTGTTTTCGTTTAATTACGGAGTTAGTTCAACTGTCACTGTGCGCTCGTAAACTTACTGCAAGGTAAGTAGTTTTTAATATCCTACCATCTACATAATTTGTTTAAGCCAAATAATCAATCTTATTATTTTGTAAACACACCATGTATAAATATAACTTATTCGAACTGTCCAATTATGTTATTATTCTGTGGTTAAACTACTGCACATGGTGAATGGGACAACTAATAAACTGCTAACCTAAACCTCTTGAATAACTCCTATGATTCATATCTTTAAACTGATAATTCTGATGATTGAACCTAGTGATGAGATGAGGTCATTCACATGCAACAACTAAAACCATTCTTTCAATATTTGGAAAATTGTGTCCTCAATTTGACCTTTAAGTGTCCATAATGCTACAATGCTACTATTGTTTACCAACACTGGCTTTATGCTGCATATCAGGTTTAGTTTGTTTTACTTTTAAGCAACAGATAATTTAAACTGAAGAGGTATATTTCGAGCATCCAACCTGCTTGCTTGTGAGTTTATGTTATAAACCTTACTAAATACCACAATTAACAATAAACATTCCATTACAAACCCAAATATTAAAAGACATCATCCAATCACAATGCACCACTTGTTGAATATAATAGAAATCGACATAAAATTCATTCCAAAACCACATTTTATCCGAACCTTCCCGGGTTGCAGTTGTAGGATTCGCTTCACATCTTCAGGATGGTAATCATCATCCACTCCCCATGATGTTGCCCATTCAACTGCATCATGTTCGGTACCCGATTCATCAACTACAACCAACTCCTGAGAGAATGCATTATTTAAATTATTAACAGAATAGAAGCATATATACGGATAGTGACTCTAATTTACTATTAAACTCTGTCCCATATAATACAGCCCTATTTCATCACAAATTGTAATTGCATTTCACATAGTGGAGGTACTATAGCAACCTGTTCATATTTTATTATTCTTGATTGAAGGGATAGCCAATAAATAAACAAATATATTAGACTACATATTATTTCACTTGGTAGCATTAGGTCTGGAATTCCACCAGAAAACTGGTCCTAACCATATAGATTGTACCATTGTGCAATACTGGTTGATTATGTTCTACATTGAAAGGGAATATCCAAAATAGTTAAAACCTTGCAGGGCGGTTGATAATATGCATTGGATACGCCGAATATTATCAGAAAGGAATTATTTAATTGTGTTGAAATCATCATTGGTTTCTTCAGTATTGTAACCGTCGATATTCATTGTTATTTGATCTTGGAGCTGGATTGGACAATATTGAGAATTTTAATTGAATAACCACTTAACGGAGCTATTGTGGTGTATATGAGTGAGATGTTCCTTTCATTTTGATAGAAACCAAAAATCCAGTGAATGGAGACATTGTCCACTGTCCACTAATTGCCCACATTGTCTGCTAATTGCCTTGCACAAGGATACAACCAACGACCGATAGTGGGTTTGGTTGGCGCTGATATCTCAGGAATGGATTAGACAATTTAAACCAAATTATAAAGGAGGTATAAGCAAATGGAAACCTAAAATTAATTTTATAAAAACCCAATTTACTCGTTTAAACACTGTTTTTATTTGGGATCAACTCCAACACCAAACAAGAAGCTTCATAACTATTTAGTCACCAGTTGTCCATATAAGTGTCTACATGATCTAACTGGTTAGATCAATCGGAGACACGAGATCATCATTTAATATCCAGCGTGATCATAAACAAA
>CH002934.1:58818-80848 GCA_000149265.1 Ciona savignyi
AATATCCAGCGTGATCATAACCAAATGCTGTGTTAACCTACAGCAATATACTGTGCTTCCACACCATGTCGGAATGTCCATCCAAAATCAAGATTCAAATTCCAATCGAAATCGCAATAATTAGAAATATTTTTCGATTCTAACAATTCCTATTAAGTGCTCATAGTGGAACGATTTATTTTTACTTATCAGTGAATACAATTAAAATATTATAAAACACACATGCTTTTTTAACATTATTGTAAGACTTGTTTTGGCATTTTTAGAAAATTATTGAATTTGGAATATTGCTATAAATCAAATTGATTTGAATAAGGAAATCCCTAACACCATATGTTTATAGAATAGGCATTATGTGGGATTTTGAATAGAGGAGACCAAACCGTTTCTACTCACAAAAATGTAATCGCATTTGTTGAAGACAATTATCAATCATATACACTACACTGCAATATCCTGGTAACCTGACAGTGGGGACAGAGTAATTTAAAAGTCCTTATGTAATATCCATTGTGTTTTCCCACAAATAAATTATAAATATCATCCCACAAATTAAACTTAAATAATAGTGATGGAAGAATTTGACATCCGACCGGAATGAAATATTTGCATTTCATCCCATCACTACTTGTTACCAATCCACATATGCCTATCTCTATGAATATCGTTTCCGTTCTGAACGATCGAAATGTACAAGGAAGACTTACCGAAGAAAGTTGTTGAACAGCTTCACGTAAGATGATGCGACTTTGTACGGAAATCTTCTTCTTGTCAATTCGTAGACGGCTGACTTTATGCAAACAATCGGCCAAACAACTTGCTGCGTTCTCATCGAAATTAGATGGAATATGTAAGACAATCTGCAACAAGGATAAGGAGGTGATTCATATTAATGTAAGTTATCATACGTTGGTTATATGGAACAATGTACCCGATATGACATGGTACTTGCAGTTTGACAAGATCACAAGAATGGTGTTGCAGTCAGTATATATGAATTATCAACAAATGGAACTAAACATCATAATATTAATGCAAGAAATAACAGGCTAAGCACTTAAACCGTTACTTCATTGCGATAAACACACATAATTTATGTGTCGCATAATATTAAACAACCGAGAATGTAGAAGCAGCATTATAATGATGAATTATGCAACGCACCAGTATCACGCTTAACGCTTGGGATGTATAAAGTATAGTGGTAAAAACTTAACAATGGAAAATCACAAAAATGTTATCAAATTATTATAACCCAAATTAAAAATATTTGTTTAATTAATTTCAAAGGACATCACTAATAACACTGTAGTTAACTACCACTGTAAAATATGTTTTATTTCCATTATGTTAACTCTATTCGATAACAAGATAACCTGACATTGTAGTAAAACAATGTAACAAATATGCAATGTGCAATATACATAATGAATTTGTAATTTTCCTACTGCATGTAAAACCTGGTTATAACCCGAACGTACATGCATATGTGCATGACCTTATTACTTCCTAATTAGGATATATTGATGATTAAGATAAATTTTTAAATCTTCTTAACGCAGTCTCATTAGAGTTCTCAGGTTGGTTTATTACGTCACAACCCTTTGATACAGTTTTCTCTGTTTTAACCACATTTCACACATTTATATGCATTGTAATAATATTTGAATATTTTAGAATATTCATATTTTCTACCTCATACATTCCAATTAACACCAAATTTATTTCTATTTTATAAATATTATTTATTTATTTAGTTTCATATAAAAATTGGCAAATAGCAAGAGAACTTCTTGCCAAAGTCGTGTGAATTGATGTCCTGTTTCAAGTCAGTAAATTAAATTCCAATATAAAATCAAGAGTGTCAACCACGTATTTATCATTTCTATTTGTAAAACCACGTTTTGTATATTCATGTTTGAATAAAAATGAATTATAACACTGGCAGAATTTAGAATACTAGGTGCTCATGGTCGGATTGCCTGAGCTATTGCAGCAAGTTGTGTATGATAGAACTGCTGTACAACAACACTGTAATAGCTGCAGTACACCTGTGTAAACATACACATCTATAATAAATTACTGATTAATGTGGAGCTACTTGAAGTATGGTTCCCAATATTTACCTTGTTTGGTCGATCATTGATAGCTGTGCACAAATCCCGCATACAATCGTTCAGTTGTTTGCAATACAGTAATCGAAGTTTATCAATATGTTGAATATGAGAAACCAGGTATTCATCTACATTTCCCAGCTCTGTTTCAATTACCTCTAACCTCTTGATCTAGAATAAAATGTTGTTTGCCAGCAATTTCTAAATAATCAACACTTTGTATAATATATAAGGGATCGGTATATATATGGCTTAAGATGATAAAAGTCAGTCTTAAGTTGACATGAATTAACTTTTAACAGATTAGCTATTATTTTACAGACTAAAGATTATATCGCAATAATCCACCAAGAATAAGATAGGATAGGATCTTCATCTTTATCCCCGTGAATCGGAAAAACAAGGGGGTTAACACACGGGCAACGTTCAGGCAATGTCCGTAAAGTGCCTTCCGCATGGACACAACCGACTACCTAGCGACCAGTTTCGCACCTTTAACCTTTCGATTGAAAGGAGACGCACTTAACCGTTAGACCAACGGGCCGAACTTAGCTATGTGGTTGGATAAATTTAATACATTAACCCCATACACATAGTCACCACCTTTCAATGATTTATTGTCAATACTCAGCCATTACTTAAATCACCAATCTTAACAATTGGACTAAGCATGTCGGCTTCACTTACTTTAATAAGTAAATGCTACTGCCTGCTAATACACAATCATTACCGGGTTACTTGGGAATATTAAAGTTATTTGACTCCCCAATGTCCCCCTAACAATTGAGTATTTCTAGTCAACTAATACATATAGATCAAAGATTATATACCGACACCAGGTGTGGGGTATGACGTAAGCTAATGGGGATATCACCCAACAACAAAAGCGTGGTTCAGTGTTTTCGTTTAATTACGAAGTTAGTTCAACTGTCACTGTGCGCTCGTATACTTACTGAAAGGTAAGTAGTTTTAAATATTTTACCATTACCTCCGTTGTTCAAGCCAAATGCCATCTTATTAATTTGTAAACACACGGTGTATAAATATAACTTATTGGAACTGTCCAATTATGTTATTATTCTGTGGTGAAACTAATGCACATGGTGAATGAGACAACTAATAAACTGCTAACCTAAACTTCTTGAATAACTCCTATGATTTATATATTTAAACCGATAATTCTGATGATTGAACCTAGTGATGGGATGAGGTCATTCACATGCAGCATTTAAAACCATTCTTTCAATATTTGGAAAATTGTGTCCTCAATTTGACCTTTAAGTGTCCATAATGCAACAATGCTACTATTGTTTACCAACACTGGCTTTATGCTTCATATCAGGTTTACTTTGTTTTACATTTAAGCAACAGATACTTCAAAATGAGGAGGTATATTTCGAGCATCCAACCTGCTTGCTTGTGAGTGTATGTTATAAACCTCACTAAATACCACAATTAACAATGAAACATTCCATTACAAACCAAAATATTTAAAGACATCATCCCATCACAATACACCACTTGTTGAACACAATAGAAATCGACATAAAATTCATCCAAAACGACATTTTATCCAAACCTTCCCGGGTTGCAGTTGTAGGATTCGCTTCACATCTTCAGGATGATAACTTGCATCCATGCTCCATGATGTTGCCCATTTAGCTGCATCATGTTTTGTCTCCCATTTATCAACTACAACCAACTCCTAAGAGAATGCATTATTTAAATTATAAACAAGATAGCATATATACGAATAGTGACTCTAATTTACTATTAAACTCCGCCCCATATAATACAGCCCTATTTCATCACAGTTTGTAATTTCATTTCACATAGTGGAGGTACTATAGCAACCTGTTCATATTTTATTATTCTTGATTGAAGGGATAGCCAATAAGTAAACAAATATATTAGACTACATATTATTTCACTTGGTAGCATTAGGTCTAGAATTCCACTTGTAAACTGGTCCTAATCTAACAGATTGTACATTTGTGCAATAACGGTTGATTATGTTCTACATTGAAAAGAAATATCCAATTTGCTTACAACCTTGCAAGGTGGGTGACATATGCATTGGATACGCCCAATATTATCAAAAGGCAATTATTTAATTGTATTGAAATCATCATTGGTTTCAGTATTGTCACTGTCGATATTCATTGTAATTTGATCTTGGAGCTGGATTGGACAATTTACTTCAAATTATTAAGAAAGTGATAGAAATATACAACAAACTGGAAATATAAATTTGATTTAAATACCCCAGTTATTTTAATCCCTGGGATATTATTTAATATATTAAAACAAGAAGCAAATATTATACACAAACTAATACCCTATGTATGGAACAGATGGAAACTCAAAACCACTAAATATCAAGAAAGAATGGAAAACTTTAATTGACTCAATACTCATCTTATGTTAATTATCTAACAACACCAAATTATTAAGGAAGTTGTAGTAATTAGAAATACAATATTGATTTTAAATAACCAAGTTTACTAGACTAAACAATGCTTTCATTTGGAATCAACTCCAACACCAAACAAGAGGCTTCATAACTATTTAGTCACCAGTTGTCCATTTTTGTGTCTACATGATCGAACTGGTTAGATCAATCGGAGACACGAGATCATCATTCAATATCCAGCGTGATCATAACCAAATGCTGTGTTAACCTATAGCAATGTACTGTGCTTCCACACCATGTCGGAATGTCCATCCAAAATCAAGATTCAAATTTCAATCGAAATCAACATAATTGGAATTATTTTTCGATTCTAACAACAATTCATATTAATTGCTCATAGCGGAACGATTTATTTTTACTTATCAGTGATGGTCATAAAAAAAATTATGAAACACACATGCAATTCTTTAACATTATTGTAAGACTTGTTTTTGGCATTTGTAGAAAATTATTGAATTTGGAATATTGCTATAAATCAAACTAATTTGGATAAGGAAATCCCTAATACCATGTTTGTATAAGATAGGCCTAGGCATTATGCGTGATTCTGAGACCAACCGGAGAACCAACGGTTTCTACTTACAGTAATACAAATCATACAAAAATATAATAGTATTTGTTGAAGAAAATTATCAATCATATACACCACACTGCAATATCCCTGCTAACCTGACAGTGGTGACGGGGTAATTTGAAACTTTGTGTTATGTCAATTATGTTTACCCATAAATAAATTATAAATATCATCCCAAAAATTAAACATAAATATGAGTAATGGCACAATTTGACATCCGACTGGAATGAATAATTTGTATTTTATCCCATCACTACTTGTTACCAATCCACATATGCCTATCTCTATGAATATCATTTCTGTTCTGAATGATTGAAATGTACAAGGAAGACTTACCGAGGAAAGTTGTTGAAGAGCTTCACGTAAGATGATGCGACTTTGTACGGAAATCCTCCGCTCGTCAATTCGTAGACGGCTGACTTTATGCAAACAATTGACCAAACAACTTGCTGCATTCTTATCGAATTCAGATCGAATATCTAGGACAATCTGCAACAAGGATAAGGAGGTGATTTATATTAATGTAAGTTATCATACGTTGGTTATATGGAACAATGTATGACATGGTACTTGCAGTTTGACAAGATCCCAAGAATGGTTTTGTAGTCAGTATATATAAATTATCAACAAATGGAACTAAACATCATAATATTAATGCAAGAAATAACATGTTCATTACTTGAACAGTCACTTCATCGCGATAAACACACACAATTTAATAGGCGCATAATATTAAACAACCAAGAATGTTTTTACAAGAATTTCAAAATATAAAATCAAGACTGTAAACCATGTATTTATCATTATTATTTGTAAAACCACTGCAGAACAGTTGTGTAAATATACACATCTATAATAAATCAGTGATTGATGTGGAACTACTTGAAGTATGGTTCCCAATATTTACCTTGTTCTGTCGATCATTGATAGCTGTGCACAAATCTCGTATACAATCGTCCAGTTGTTTGCAATTCTCTAATCGAAGTTCATCAATATGTTGAATATGAGGAACCAGGTATTCAGCTACATTTCCCAGCTCTGTTTCTTTTAACTCTAGCTTCTTGATCTAGAAACAAAGTTTTTAATTTCTCACATATTAGTTTAATTGTTTTATAGGTACTATTTTCAAAGATGTCCACTATGCTGTTCATTGTACATCAGTGTGATTCATATGATTTGGTGAGCAAGTGCTCTTGTCGGAAAAATTGATTTTTGCTACGAAACTATTGTTTATGATGTAGATTTGTGGTAAGTTATACTAAGTAGAAATTTCTAAGGAATCTATTGTTACATGGTTAGGCATTGCTATATTGAAATGACTTTTTTATTGATGTTAATCTTTAGCAAAAAATTTACCCTTAAGTATTGGTGTTACTATAAAAAATATCCAATTCACAACCAAACAGACACAGTGCGAGTTAGGGTTTCAAGTGTGCCCACACTGTCTACACACTGCCCACACTGGGCATTTTTGTCCGGCCCGTTGATCTAACGGTTAAGTGCGTCGCCTTTCAATCGAAAGGTTGCAGATGCGAAACTGGTCGCTAGCTAGTCAGTTGTGTCTTTGGGCATGGCACTTTATGGAAATTGCCTGAACCCAGCGGATTAATGGGTTCTACCAAATTGAAGGAACGTCTAAATCATATACAACACACTGCAATAGCTCCGTGAACCCGACGATGGGCGCGAGGTGATCTGACGATTGCCCGTCTGTTAACCCCTTTGGTTGTCCCATTCACGGAGATAAAGATGAATATTCTATCCTATCCTATTTAGAGTCAGCCGAATAGAGGCGGGTCCGAACGTTTTTGCCGGATGTAGTGACATTTTGTGACCGAAATTATTTGCATATTATAATAAAGACAATTTACAAATTAAAATAAAAGGAAAATTAGATAAAATAGTATAATTATCACATCCGAGTTTACCCCCAAAAAGCCAGCAATAATATAAGAACTATTGCAATCTTTTTACAACATTTTTTTCAAAACCGGTGTTACTTCTGCAAGTGGAGAAACTAGTTGCTATAATTTGAAAGTGACGCGTATCGTTAAATAAAACAGGCATGTCGTCTAGTCCTTTTTATGTCCTCTAGTTGTAATTGGCGGTCAGGGTTGATAGGGATACGGTTGTGGAGATATGTGACTGTGGTTGAGATTGATACGGTAGGGGAGATACGGAACTGTGGTTGAGATTGATACGGTACGGTTGGGGAGATACGGAACTGTGGTTGAGATTGATACGGTAGGGGAGATACGAAACTGTGGTTGAGATTGATAACGTACGGTTGGGGAGATACTGAACTGTGGTTGAGATTGATACGGTAGGGGAGATACCGAACGGTTGAAGATACGGTTTTCTGCGATATTAAAATAAAGGCGATTGCAATACAAACACCCATTGTTACGTATTTTCGGTTATAACGCAATTTATGATTTTTGTTGCCTCAGCAAGTTCATACCTTTAGGTTTATTAAAACATGTATGGTGCTTGTTCGACGATGGAAAAGACAGCATCGTAAAACGTCAGCGTATGACGTGTATTTTACTGTATAATCCGGTGTTCTTGTGTGACGTGTTTACTACACTATATGACGTTTTCTCATCGTAATTGTTTAGGGACGTTATAAACGCACTTAGGGAGTTTTTAACCCAAACTGAAACCATAAGTGAATGACGTGTGTGTTTTAGATGGAGAATAAACGTTATGCTGAGACATTAACTTCAACGTTTATGTGTGGTATAAAGCGTTCAGTGAGGTTAAGGTCAACCTTAATAACAGTGCGGCTTGCTCGAACGTCAGGTAGAACCTCAACCCAACCCGCTAGGACGACCAATAAACTTCTAATACAATAGCGAGCTCCACATTGAGACCCCTGTTTAAAATGGACACCGCAACCTTCTCGAAACGGACAATTTTTGACGTGAACTTTAATTCGAAGTATCAATTTCATTTGCAACGACGAGTTGCTCAAGTCTCAATTCATCTCTATTGTGTGCACGGACTGTGTATTTTCATCGAGTCGAGACGTCGACAAGAAACCTAAAAGACAGGGCCTGCAGATTTTAGAAGCGCCAGCAAACCATACAGTTTTAAGAAGCAAGTACAAAATGCGGCGATCGTCCATGTAAACCATCTTAATTATCAGCATCTGCTTTAAGGTGACGTCATCCACTTGAAAACCATAGAAGCATCGTGGGAAACGCTGTAGGTATGGCGCAATGAAAGAATGTGCGGTTGGTCATCTGATTATGACGTATTCGTCACGAGACGCCTGAGGCCTGTTCTTGTGCGACGAAGCGTTACGGGCGTTGTCGAATTCCTGGACGGTCTTTACTTAAGTGGCAGATAGAAAACGAAGCTGGGAGAGACTGGTGTCTGACCAGGGCAGAACAGAAGTGACTGCCACCTGGCGCGCTTAGCGTCAGGGCTTTCGAGACTTTGTCATATAGTTGACAGAAAAGGAACAAGGCAAAAGTCGCAGCTTCCGGGTAAAACAAAGAACGAGTTGACAAGCCTCAAGGAAAACGGACTGTCTATTAATCGTATCTCGCCGGTCGCTGCGAATCTAATCCCGAGTAAAGTGCATTGATGTATTCGTGTGTCTTATCGATAACGTTTGACAATAAACTAACCAACATTCAATAAGCGTGGACTCGATCTTTGGAAGTCGGATATCGGAGTCAGCATATATGTGCAGCACAGAGCGTCCCCAAGTATATTGATTACTCCACGACCCTAGTGATTGCGTTCAGCCTGTAGAAATAGGTGAGCATATACGCCATACGACGTCTATCAAACATCAAACAGCTTATTGAACCATACCAGCATACTTTTGTATAGCTATGGTAATCGCGCCGCATGTAATATGCAATGTCTAATTGTCTAATCGCCTCTTAGTCAATGTGTCGGATGTTCCGAATATATTTCGGGCGTAAAACAGGATTTTACAAACACCGCACAGTTTAATGACGTTATACGACATATGTTTAATTGCCTCTGTCTATTGCTAGAAATACTCCCGAGCGAGTTTATTTCCGTTATCCAATTCGAGTCTTAAAACCTATATGACAGGTCACTCGTTATTTTGTTTTTTCGTTTGATTGATAGCCTACATGATTGTATAGCCCTGTATTAGTTCGCTCAACCATGTTCCTAGTATTTGCAGGATCACCGTGTCAAATTTTCAAGATTGTGTGGAATCGTCAAACGATAAATTCAATCATCAGTTCGTCTGAACTTCCGGGGTGCACAACGAACTTCCGAGATGCACAGCGCGGCTATGACGACCAATAAACTTCAAAAACTATAGCGAGCCCCACAATTTACCATAGACGTTAATAAAACATATGCGCAAATTTATAAATAATTGGTCGAGATATCTTACAACCGGTATAAAAGAATTGAAAATTGCAATAAGAATTACCAATCAGTACCATCTTTAATGCTCTTAATGCGAGAGTTTTTATATTCTGATTTATTATTTTGCGTTTCATGTTATGTCGTTATTTTCTCTCATTTGTCCTTTTATTCTTTGTTCTTTTTATTTTTGGTAGACGTGTAAGGCGTGGTTTCAGAAATATTATTTGTGACCACTTGAATTAGAGTAGTTTAGAATAATCATATTTATCCCGTGAATTTTCATATTTATACTTGGCAATTGAAAAACCAAGGGGGTTAAACGACGGACAATCGTCTGTTTTAAGTGCTTGTTACAATGCAGCCTTCAAATATATTTCAGTGAAATAGACTGTTTTAACGTGGGCACAGTCTAAATACTCGCTTGCTTCCCGAAGTGTTTTATATTTGCAAAGAAATAGCAGTATTCTGTAAATAAAAATTGACTAAATATAAATAACACAACATAACAAACTTATTAAAAAACAATTCTTACCGAACTGTGCGTTGATCCGAACTAATTTTACATAAATTTCATAATAAATATTGCAATGTTCTGCGCAGAAGGAAATTAAATCGGTTAATAAATCCGATAACAAATACTATAAAACTAAAGACTCATTTGGCTTATCAACTGAAATATAACGAACTTAGAGGGAGATGTAATGTAAAGCAGAGAACATCTTGGACTATTAATACCTTGATTATTACCAGTATGTGAAAAGGCTTTGATTTTAGCAAAAAATTAATTAAATTGGTACAAAGCTATCTAGTTTTGTACGTTACAGAAAATCCTGGATAAAATATGATAAACTGAACATAATATTTGGATCAAAATCTCTGAATTTTTAGACGAGACTGGTAGGTTACACTTATTTAATTTACAACGGCCTAGATTGAAAGAAGCAAGTCGAGAAATTTTTATAAGAATAGCAAGTCAAATAAAATCCCACACGCATCGGACGATGGTGCGGCGAAGGGCAGTGATGTCACTTCCTCTTTCACTAATCTAAACATCGACGCGAAAACGTTTGTCCCGAACATCAACGCCAAATCTTCGTGCCCAGTAGGATAGTGGAGATGGCTGAGAATTCCCCAGAAGCCGAGATAATAAGCTCCGGACACGAATCACTTGCCGATGGATAGGGATGCACAAACTAGAATATCGAATCTTTCGATATTACGTTTATTTCGAATATTTGGATTCGAAATAATTAGGACTGTGCAAGAACCCAGATTCTTATAACCATTAACCGATGTTTTGCATAGTGTTCTCTCTCGTTAGTACTTAGTACTGGGAAGAACATGGGGAAAAACGCGCGCGGGAGTGCGTCAGTGATCCTGTATTGAATCTAGGTCAACGTAACCCTAGGTCAAACCGCCGATCAAAGCAATAAACACCGCGACGAATCTTAAGAATACGGCGCTGCGTTTAGCAACGCCAAGACCTACAAAATCATACCTAGTCGATACGATCTTGAAAGGCTCGATCGTTACTGGTACCATCACTTAGGCCTACTACAAGTCAACTGCGCGGTCTTTAAAAAAAACAACCACCATATAACTTATATTGTTATCATGCGCTGTTGTAGGCATAAAAAACTAACACAGTCGGTTAACAATTTCCCGATTTTATTGGTTAACCGTTAACCAATGTACAGCCCTAGAAATAATATATACACATTAAAAAAACGATAATTGCATGGATTTCCTTTTTAATTTTCATTGTACATATTGCAGCAGCGTTGATTACAACGGATATTATAAGTATGTAATCACACTGGCCAGAGAATTAGTCAGCGGCAGTAGGAATTTTTGACGATCTTGCCACTTTAACTCCGGTTTGCTTTTTAATATAGAATAGGATTCGATACCAAGGTATTCTAGTTTGTGCATCCCTAGCGATGGAAAATGTTTTTTGTAAACATATCGCAACCGAGATGGAGTATTACACGGAGATAGTTGACGAGGTACTGACTGAGGAAGAGGCGCAACTTAAGATAGATGAGCATGTTGCTCCCCAACCACCAGCATGTCCTGCTGAAAAACGGTTTTCCTCCAGCAAAGAAGAGCACATCAATGTGGTCATTATCGGCCACGTCGACGCCCGTAAGTCAGCAATCGGTGTGTAGTTCATGCGCCTCCTTGGGATGTTGGACAAACGCAAATTGATGTACGAAAGAGACGAAGGAAAAGCAGTCGAAGTAGGACAGGCGTCCAAGACCGATACGAAACATTTCACAATTTTCATTGAACCAGGAACTACGAGTTTTGTGTCGAACAGGATCGAGAAGAGTGGAGAGGTGGTTCGTGTGTTTCACCCAGTGGACTTTGCTGTCGCCCCAGTAAGGAGGGCATCGTGGCTAGCGATAAGGTGGGTCTACGACCCTGGCGGTTCAATACTGGTTGACCGGGACAATGCAAACTTTAACGGATTATTTTTTTTTCGGGATTAAGGGTCCACAGGCGACCGGCGATACTGAGAGTACCCAACACTATACAACAAACCCTTCTAGAAAATCCACATAAACATAACTATTTGCAAACAAGAAGGAAGGAAATGTCCAATCGAGATCCAACTTTTATTAGCTATTGTGTAATTAATATAGTATTAACTATTGTGTAATTAATATAGTATTAGCTATTGTGTAATGAATATAGTATTAACTATTGTGTAATTAATATAGTATTAGCTATTGTGTAATGAATATAGTATTAGACTGTAAAGTTTTTTTTTTATTTCTATGTGGTGGGTTTAAATTCCTTGCCTTTTTGGACGCTCGTCGGTTTTACGTTATTGACTTGTTTTGTTGGTTACTTGATTACCTGATTTTCTGTATATTTGGCTGTGACTTTTGCTTTAAGCGAGTAGGTGTGTAGTAGTTCTGTAGTTATAAAGTTGTGTAGTTGCATTGTGGCGGTCAAGGATATAAAACGAGCAAGATTCAAATAAATTTGGCTGAAACGCTACATTATGTAATAAATATCATGAAGCATCTCAATTTTTTTGTCACCTATTGTGACTTTTTCATTTTGAGTTTTATTTATGTGTGACGTTACATTCTTTTAAACCCATTGTTTAGTTGTCGCCTTTTGTTTGGTTAACTATGTTGGTTTACGTATTTTCCTTGTTTTCCTGTGTTGGCAAGTGCATGTTTTAATCGAGTTGAATATGTAAGAGATTATTAAATTATATCCTTTTTTTCAATGACGTGTTTTAACGACTGTTCGTTTTGCCGTCTTTTCCTGTTCCCGTGTCGTTATTATATTCGCTTGTCATTTTTAAAATACTAGGGCAAAAAATGAATAAACTAAACTAAACTAAACTAAGAGATGTTAATATTTTTCTTTGTTATGTTTTAAGTTCGGATAGTAATCCAGGAATCCTTCAGTTTTCAATTGCATAACCAAACTTTATACACTTTGTTTGAGATGTTCCACAATGGATTAGCTTATCAGACATCCCGTTTGTTAAATTAAAAAAAAATATATATTAAATTTTGATTGGTAACTCGGAAACCCATTAAATAATAAAAAAAAGTGGGTTTAAATATAGTGAGGGTAGAAACATTATTGACTTATTAAAATAAGGTTTCTTTTAACCTCACTTTAACAAAACATATTTGCTACTTTTAACTTACCCTGGTGTTCGTAGATCCCTGTAAACCATGAAGAAAAGTTTCAGGTTCATTAGCTTTCACCGTTAAGTTGTGAGAAGCTGAACAGGATTTGAAGGCAAACGCAAGATCACGTGCTTGGGCTGGGTTCGGAGGAACTTTCATTGTTATGTCAGTTGGTAGGTATTGTTCTATTTGTTTTATTATATCTTTATCATCAAGTTCATGCATCCAGCCTGACACTTTACCAAGTAAAGTATTAAAGTTGTGTTTATTTGGATCAATTTCTTGTCGTGAAATTATATCCAGAATCATTTTATTTTTTTTCTTAAAATCTTTAATCTCTAAAGTTGGGAAGATAAGTTCCAGATCTGCTGTTGGAAGTCTTGTTGCAAATGCCAAACATGAATCTTGCCACAACTTCCCACTGGATTTCTTCGAATATGGAGCCGTAACGTTGAAATTGTTCATATGGCATGAAGAGCATCATGTGAACAGCAGTGAGAAATTCCTGCCACATGAGATGAGAAAAATAACTTCGTTTATGTCCTTCTAATATTTTCATTCTCATTCCTGATGCTTTGTCAACATATGTGTGCATAAAGTTATTGGCCATTACTTCGTTGATCTTGACTTTATTAAAGTCTTTTATTTCAAAGACTAGTTTTTGTTTTATGAATCCGTTGAAAGCAAGTTGGCTTAATTTAACCAGTTCCAAGCTGATTTGTTCTTCCGTCATGTCAGATTTAAAATGCTCGGAAGTCATGTAGTGAGTTAGTGCATAGATTAAGACTTGCGTCATTGAGTTTATCTCTTTGCCTGTAGATAGACAAATAAGAAGGCAAGCCATGATCAGAATGCAGTTGACCGGGACATAACACAATGCAGAGAGATTCGGTCGTTCCTTCAGAATTTTTTTGATTGCAGGATACCTTTCACCACAAATCTGTGATCCGAGATCATCTATGGCATCCTGATCCAGACCCAGCACTTCAAGAACGAACGTTGGTCGACAATCCTTGTGTATCTGATAGAACTGACCTGGTCTAGAAGTCACAAGTTTCACAGCATTGGGCAAAAGAGTACCATTAAGCAAGTTCTTGATGATGTCTACCGGTTTTGACTTTCCATTCAAAGGACAGTTTTTTGGTGTTTCAGAGAATTTGGCTGCAGCTTCATCCAAACCGTCCATCACAATGACAACATTTGGATTATTATGCAACACATTAATCAACTCTTTGTTTTCCTTGTCGCAATGAAGCCAGTTGCTCAAGCAATTGTCAGTTAGAAATTGAAAAGGTGTTACTTCTTTCTCAAAGTTAACATTTTTTATAGAGATGTAGAACAAATATTCTGTTTCTGGTAGAATCATTTTATCCAGTAGTATGGATTGGGTGACCATCTTGCTGGTTGTAGTTTTGCCGACGCCGGGCAGACCAATCAACATAGCAGTGTTACCATGTTGTTTGATGTACTTTGCTTTAGCTTCATCAGTTGTAGACTTTGGTGCAGCTTGTCTTGCAGTTTCTTTAGCTTTATCAAACAGTTGGTTGATTGCAATCCTTGATCCATCTGTGGTGGGGATCAATGGAACGTTACGCTTCATATGTTCCTCCCAGTCATAGTCGGCCCCATAAATAATGTGCTGACGACGGACTTCAGTGATTTGAAGTTTCACTCTCGTGATTTCACGTTCAAGTTGAATTGGCAAGACGGTTTCCCCGACAATTTCTTTTGCATGGTGAGTCAACTTGCTTTTTAATTCTTCAGCTGTAAAAAATATAAATATGGTAAATATATAGACCTGTCAGATTACTAGTTTAGGCGATTCACTTATGGTAAAAATACAGGGACGTGTAAAGTCATTTGAAGTAAAGTGTGCAAAACACATGAGTGATACCTATGTATGTTAGATATGCTACATTTAATTATTCAATTATATTAAGAATTGCCTGCACTAAAGGGTTTGGTGGGTGGTCGTTCTGTTGCGGGTAACCGTGATTCGGTTCGTGATCGCGGCATTACTGACCCTGGTACTGAGCGGCGACAGACGTCTCATTCACAATTACATCACAGGAATACACACCATCACGCACTCACAGACAGAATGATAACCGAATATTCTGCTTGATTGTTGTGTCTGTTTTTGCGCCCAAGTGTCCTGTTTTAGTTTCGCAGAAGCAACGGATGGAATGCTCTGACCTGTGGAGTCGTGAACGTTCTTATTTCTGCAGCAGGACAGTCGATATGGAACGACATGTGTTTGATCCTATTTATTTAATAGTTAAAAACACATGGAAGAAAGGATGTATGTTGCATCTTGCCTGATCTGCGGGTTTATTTAATCGACGTGTGTGTTTTGGCGACCGCAATCTGTTGTACGTGGATAATGAGTTTAGAAAGCTGTCGTGCCTCTAATATTTTACCGCCGTAAATAGTTTTCTGTCTTCTAAACAGTAATTAACAAACGCCGCTACGAATAATCTATTGTATACTGGTATCGCAACTTTGTAGTTTGCCCTTAGGCAAGCTTCTTGCATTTATTGGGAACAGTATATAAAACCCAACATTTCCATTTCATTATATAACTTACCTAACAAACTTAACTAACGTACCGATATGCTGCTCGCCACATAAGCAATAAATAAATCTATCTGTTATCTATAAATCAAATCTAAGTCTGAACTATAGATTCGTTTCCGAAGTCAAAGGTCAGTTTTGTTCAACAGCTACGTGGCTACTAATACAGTAGGCGTCCTCTAGGTAGCAAAGAATAAGTCTACCTAGTGCGTGGTTAGGCTCAAACCCAAGGCTAGTAATCAAACCTCTCAGCATAACTCTAACTGAACCTAATAACAAAAGAAAAAGCCGAGCTCCTATAGGTTCCAATAATCCGAAAAGAATGCAATTTTCTACAAAACCCTGTGGTATACATGCTTGTGGGAATCCCACACGTTTATAATTGTATTATTATATATTTTAACAATTAAGTCGCCATGCCATGTGTCCATATTTAATTTCCTGTTTTCGACAAATCAGTCGAGGAATTATTTCCCGCTAGTTTTCTGATTAACGCTGTCCACGCCTCGTGTATAGAAACATGTGTTTCCTGTTATGTGTCTTATATAAACCGTATAAGATTTCATAATATCAGAGAGCATTTTGGTTAGTCCTTCCTTGGGACTAGCTGCTCTCTCAAATCTTTACCTGTATACCTACTTAATCTATGCTCTGTGTACAGCGCTCTTCCTTGCTGCACCTTGCGTAAATATCCAATAAAATGCTTCACCTATGCTACCTTGTGTCTTAACCTGCTCAAAACCCGTCTAAAAGCAGAGAGCTGCTACATGCTTTATGTACAAAAAAACTATAGAATTTTTCTAACTATAGAATTTTGAGTTTCTGCTTGTCAGTCTGTCTTGCTTAAATCGTCCTTTGTTTTGGATTTATATAAACTGTATACATATAACACTAACACTAATAGTCTATACTGGATTTATGGGTTCAATTGCATAAAAGTTATGCGAATTTAGTCCATTTTAAATATTAAATGGCAACACTAAAACCGGAAAAGAAGAAACTGAGGAAAATGACTCCAAAACAAATTAGTTAATTCTAAGCAAAAATATGAAAAACATGATTTCTATCGGTCTTATTAGGGAGGTAAAGGCTGTATGACATCAAGCAATTTCTAGGAGAGAGTTGTTAATGCGGAACGACAAATCCTTTTTTCTTTTTTTAGAGGTTGATTCTTCTTTTTTCAAAAATATACAGCGCCGGTTAGCTCATATGGTACCACTATCAGTAGCACGTCAAACTGTCAGGCGAAATGTAATGGGTTCGAAACCAAATGCTGGCTATTCGGTTGTGTGGGCGCACTAAGTTGACATTGATTGAAAACAAGTGGAGAAATGGGACAACACTAAAAGGCGGGAACCTGCTCACACTATTCGTAGGAAAACTAACGCTAACCCCAACCCTGACGCTAATCTCAACTCTAACACTCAACTCTAAACCCCAACCCTAATGCTAATCTCAACTCTAACCCCAACCCTAACGCTAATCTCTTCTTAACCACTAATCCTGCAGGGATTCGCCATGTTTTCACCACAATTCAAACATCTGCGATAAGGTGACGTCATCCACTTGAAAACAGCAGAATCATCCTGGATACGCCTCATTGTATGACGTAATGGAAGAATGTGCGGCTGGACAACTGATTATGCCGTATTTGTCACGAGTTACCTCAGGCCTGGTCGTGTGTGATGAAATGAGACGGGCGTGATATAGTGCTTGAACTTACTGCACATAAGTGGGAGAAAAAACGAGGCAAGAGACAGCAGAAAGAGGATGAACGCGTGAGCTCTGCCGCAAAAATAGTAGAAGATTGCGGCCGGGTGCGGCGGAAGGGCCTGGCCTTGACGGATTCGTCGCACAGTCGACACAGAAAGAACAATAGGAACAAGCGACGATCTGTCCCATTTTCATGCCGCTACAAAAGATGAAAAATTGACGGACCGGCTTTCTGAAATTAGTGATCAGTCTGTAATCTCCGAAAAAAATGATGAAATAAGTTAAATCTTCAGAGTTATTTGCTTATGCATTGCACGACAGCCTTTGTGTATTTTCGAGGCCATTTATTCGTCGATACCGAATATTTCAAAACTGGAAAGCATTACCTACTTTAAACTTTAAAGGACGTTGAACAAATATATAGCATGAATTGGGAAGACAAAGATGTCATTTAAATCAACATATTTTAAACGAAAAAACCCAAAATTTTAAACACATCACTAATTATAAAACATAATAACTACCACAATTGATCATTTAAAAACAACCTTATTCGATGGAAAACTGCTAAAAATATGGGCGTCACAAAACAAAAACCCTGTTGTTTCTGTTCTGTTTACATGGCTGGTGATGACCCCACGGAACCACCACCACACAAGATGCGAGAGCTCGTCACCCATTGTAAACAATCAAACCTTCGTCTGCTCATCAGGACAGATGCAAACGCTCATCATCATAAATTATTCCGAACATGCCCTTATGAAGTACAGTGGAACCCCGCTTACCTGACCACTATGGGACCGTCATTAAGCGGTCGCGTTAGCGCATTTTGCATCATATGTAGCCAAAACGTCTGCCTTTTTACTAGTTTTTTTACCAAATGCCATTATTTTTATCAGATACTGCAGAATAAATTTAAACAACTGTTAGTTCTGACGTATATCTTATAACATAATCTTTTTAGTTGAGTTAATTTTAAAGTTTTGGACCAAAATATGGTGATCCTGGTAAAGAGGTGGTCATATTATTGAGGTGGTCGCCAAGCAGGGTTCCGCTGTATTTAATGGGCACACAGCTGTCAGTATGCAACATTGTCAATTCTCCGACCTTTGTAGCTAGACACAAAGCCGAGATTCTTGATTGCACCCTGTGCTTTGCCCACCTGCTTTCAAAGGTGAAAACTAAAAAGTCAATAAAGAGAAGACCCCTTTTTCCGATCACCAGTTCATAAGTTTGAGGTGAACAACCTATGTAAGAGACTACCTGGCCCATTTTGCGTTACAGAAATGTTAACAAAACTGACTGGATGAATTACTCGCCAGAACGTACAGTGTAGAGATCTTCGGCATGTATTCACCACAATTATTCAAACATCTGCGATAAGGTGACGTCGTTCTGCTTTAAAACCGCAAGTTATGCTAGGCTGTCTCAAGGAATGACGTAATAGAAGAATGTGCGGTTAGTCAGCTGATTGTGACGTATTCGTCACGAGTTACCTTGTGCCAATTTGCAACGAAGTAAGACGGGCGTGGTCGAGTGCTTGGACTGACTTGGACATGAGTGGGCCTTTTAAACCAGGCTTTTGCACTAACTTTGGGGAGAATGAAGTAAGTCGCTGAGGAAAAGCAGCAACATGCTTCGGCCTGGTCTTCGGGGCTTCGTCGCACAGTCGACACAGAAAGAACAGGACTAAAGGCGCATCTCCCAGTTTGAACAAGAACCGGTTAAAAAACGAACTGTATATTTACCGCATCGCGCAGTTATTACGACGCGATTCGGTCGCAGCGAAGCGGTAACGAGTAAAGTGCTTTGATTTACTTGTGTGTTCTATTGAAAACGTAAAAACTAAACTTTCCAATCAGCGTAGACTCGATCTTGAAATCGGATTGGGAGTCAGCACAATCGAGCCACACGCGAGCAGCACCGAGTAATTATATCCTCCTAAAAACGCGACGGTAAAAATACAGAGGCTCAACCCTCCCAGGAAAAGAGTCAAGCAACCATCCAAAAACTGCTGCGAATGTTAACCTGCTTGCAAATATGAGAATTACTGTCACCTGATTAAAAGAACATCAAATGACACTCATTTCTAATGGTATGTCCCCACCAAAAACCTCTTAAGGTTTAGACTCCTGCCGAGTGTGAAGAAGCATTGGTGTGGATTTTTACGGAAATCAAATAGCGATTTCAGCTTTCCATCTGAAACCTTACACGTTCTACTGGATGCACACTTCTCAGAGTACGTTAATAACTAAGGATCACCAACTTCCTACATTGAACAATAATCCTTGTTAGCAACATCATCAAAGCTTATAACTTAAGCCTTTATAAAGCCCAGGTCCTGGTAAAATATATCCAATACGACACTTTCTGCCTGCTTTTTTGTTCAGATCTTTGAAGTGTCACTCTTCTGGTGTTTTATCCCATAAAGATGGCTGGTCGCGAGAGTGGTTTTCCCACCCAATCCAGGGAAGGAAGACTACTTACTGGCAAAAGCCTATCGACTCCCGAGTCTCATGTCATAAGAGACTCTTGCAGAAGGCACCCATTGGATAATCCCCCTACACCCCAGCCAATATGCATTTAGAGCGCGATTTTCTACCAAATATGACAATAGGGTTATCAAACTGAAGAAGGCGGTCCTTCATAATCCCATGCTCTCGGTGTTGCCTGGATATTGAGGGAGCCTTCTGCCACTTTTGATTGCTTGATTTGTTTTGTTTAACGCGAGTTGGTGGTCTTAGATCGAAACCTACGTGCAATGTGGAAATTAATCCACTTATAGTGGTATCCGTACTAGGTGGATGCTGGCAGACACTCTCCACGAGTATCTCCAGAACATGCAAGCCACCTTTTCGGAGTGTTTTAATTCCAGTATCCTAAAGTAACCGGACAGCTTTACACACTTCCTCCAGCGGATGAGGCTGGAAACTGTGCTGGCTAACCGCACCACTACAGAGTAATACAATTTTCCAAGACGCAGACTGTTGTCATTCGAATATTCAAATTAGTAAATGAAAATAATTCTAGCAGCACAGAAAAGTTAATGAAGGCTCCTTTCATACTTTAATCGAATAGAATCCATGATAGTTCCTCTGTGAAAATATCATTTCAATAAAAGAGTCATCCGGTAGATAAGCCATATGCTAAAACACCGAACAGCCACAGCAGAACTGCATGGCTATACCGAGAGGAAACAGGTCGAAAAAAGTTGCCCACAACGGAATATCCTAATCCCCCTTGCTATGGGAACCTCCAGGTAGACACTTTACTACGCCAATTCACTAGTCAAGAGGCCGCATGCCACTGAAAGGGGTCTGGTTACTTAGTGTGCCACAAGAAAAGTCTTATTGACATCTGCAAACCAAGCAATGGAAGATATCCATCTTCTTTTATTGGATTAAAGTTTCCGCACTCTCCATTGCAGCTTTCTGCATAAACAGTAGTAAACAGTTCTTTAGATCATCACTGGTCATGCAAATTTGGCTAAGCACCAATCCATCCTAATGCGCATGTCATGTGCAACCTGTCCCTTCTGCCAAGAAGAAGCTTTACACCCTGTTGGCCACTGTTAGGACCAGATGGAGAAATTTTGGAGTTTTTAAATCTGATGATCTTGCATCTATCCCGGTCAAGCATTTAGTCAGCTTCCTTCAGGACACGGGCCGACTTGACCGCTATATCTCGGATCCATGATAGCTCGGGGCGCTGGAGTAATGAGCCTTCTCTAGGCTAAATTTCTGGTCCCGGAGTTACCGTGAACCCACCCATACTTAATTAATGTAACATTTTAGAGTTGTTGATTGTCTTATATGAACATGGCAACCCTACTCACAAACATGGATATCAAGTTGGGATAGTTTACTCGGGAACTCATTAGTTTGTGCAGTAACATAGAATAACATAGCAGTAACATAGAACTTTGTATAAGATATTCCATGTTTGATTAGGTAACACTGGATATATAGGGTACAGTCTCTCTTTTAATGGATTTACATGTGAGTGTGCTCATTTTATTATTGGGTATTTCATAGGCTTAACTAAGTTGGATTTTTATAGTTCTTAATAGGAATGTCTTATTTAATTAAAACACAAAGCGTTTTATACTTCTTTAATAATAATATAATTTTTAATTATAGTTTTTAATGATAATTTTATATATTTTTTTATTATTTTTCCACCAAGTTTTTTTGCAAGTTATGTAATGGGAGATAACAAATATTTTGAGATTTTTACACATACTTGTGCATTAAGCACAAAAAGCCGAAACAATATAGAATAGGATATTTATGTTTATCTCCGTGAATGACACACGGGACCAGTTTCGTAGCTATAACCTTTCGGCTAAAAGGCGCCGCACTAAACAACCAGACTACCCGGTCGGATGAATTTTACTATAGTGATAACGCTAATAAAGCTAAAACCTGGCCCCATTTTTACATTTTTAATAAAGCGAAAATTCCCCATTAAGTTTTTTAAACATAAAGAGTGAGTGAGGCGAGCTTTTGGCATTTCGGTTAGAATTTAAGAAAATTTCAACCTGATTGGATATTAAATACTT
>CH002934.1:80948-113189 GCA_000149265.1 Ciona savignyi
TGCTCTTTCATATTTGCAGTGGAATTATATTTACTTTACAATTTATTGCCTGCCCTAATAGGAAACTTTATAAAAAGTTCATTAAGAAGTTAGTAAGAACCATAGAAATTGACCTGAAATTCTTGTTTTAGTCCATGAGAAACCTTAAAGAAGAAAGAGGTTTTCCCATGCATCTTGACTGGGGGTTTGTGTTGTCATATATTCGGATATTTATTGGCAGTGAATCGAACATGAGAATTCTCATTTTTCCATTTTCCATGTATTTATTATTTATTTATATTCTAAACAATCTTTTTAATGCTTGTCAGTCTGTCTTGCTTATATCTTCCTTTGTCTTCTATTGGATTTCATATACATAATACTAATAGTTACTTACTTCCAACTTAATTTATGAAAATTGCGTCTAAATGTTTAGTGTTGTGCAATTAGTGGGGCTACACTAAAAACGGAATAGGAGAACCTCCGGAAAATAAACCTGTTGGGATCCTACACATATTTGTGGTGAATCGATGCTTTTGGGAATTAATATAATTGTTTGTGTAGAAAACGTATGGTGGACATATTTTTTGCGGCGTATTTACGACGAGTACACCGCCTTTAGTATTTAAAACACCAGTAATTATCGCAATTAAAATAGGCGTCGAAAGTCTTCCCTCTTAGCTATATATTGTTGTGATTTTGACGTACAAAATTCTAAGTAATAGAATGCAGCTTACAGAATAAAATATTACCGTGCGTCTATTGTCTGAATTATATGCTGCGAGTTACCAAAGTCAGAAATCAGACAAGCACCGACTTTACAATCTCGAAGGACAGCCTATAAAGTGCCCTTTTGGTTTAGCGACGAGCGGCCAAATGCACTTGGCCCTATAAAACAAAAGAAGGGGTGCTTTATATTTATAATTGTCTCGCTGTGCATTTTTTACTATTTATTCGTTATGCCATGTGTATTTTGTGCATGGGAAGTTGCCTAGTTTCATGTTTTGGCAGCTCAGTTGATAAATTGTTTCCCTCGAGTTCTGTTTAACGCCTTTCAAGCTTCGTGTACAAACATGTCTTTCCTGTTATGAGTCTTAAATAAACTGTGTATAATTCCATAACATCAGAGAGGTTGGTCGCTTTTGGTCTGACCTCTCTCCAGCTTACCTAAGCTATGCCACTGTGTATAGCGCTTTGACTGGCTGCATGCTGCAAGATAACCCAATAAATTACCTTACCTCTGTTTACACCCCTTGTTTTACCTTCTTAAACCCCGTCTAAAGTTAAAGCGCTGCTACAAACCCTAAAATGAGAGAGAGAGAAGATTTTAGTAATTTAAAAAAAAGAAAAAGGGGAAATAAAAAGGAAAATGGAGATTTTAGTGATATTGTGGACGACTTCCCATTCTTGTGATGTAACACAACAAAGTTGTGAAACCAGGAATGATTGTTAAATGCCCCGTAATGACAAAACGAAATTTACGATATTAGCTAAAAACTAGAGAGTGTCAACCACGTGTTTAACCACTACTATTTGTAAAACACATGTTCTATTTCATATATTTATTCATGCTACAGAGACCCTAACCACAAATTATATTTTATACACCGAGCATGTAGTTTGTTTCTGCAAGCATAAACGCATGGGTACCATAGTTGATGTCAGTGCGATATGGCATGCCACATATTTTAGGAACTCATCTTTGTTTTCAAGAAAATAACACTAAGTAAATGTTTTCTTTTTTTTTAATTGGCACATAACCTATAAATTATGGGTCCCATTAGGAAAAATGGGAAACATATTGTTTTGGTCCATTTTTTATTTTCAGGAAAAAATGGAACACATATTGTTTTTGTCCGTTTTTGTATTTTTTTATCCGCAATAGGTTATGGTAAAAATCATACAAGTATGAGTGTCTAATGGTCTTTACATTTCACCGAATCTGATCAAAATTAGAGCAGCCGTTCAAGCGCGATTCCCCCATTACGAAGCGCCATGCCATGCCTGTCAAGCGTTTGGCGAAAAAAATAAAATAAAAAACGGACAACAACGATGTCCCATTTTTCCTAATGGGACCGACCCATAATTTATAAAAATATGTTTATGTGTATTGATTGATATGCAGTGTAAAATTGAAAGTATTTAACGTTAGGAAATTCCCGAAAAAAATAAGAATTTTAAGCAGGATATCCATTATGTATTTTGACGCCGTTTATTCTTTAACAGCCAATATTTCGTGAAAGAAAAGCATTTATTACTTTAAATTAAAAAAATTATAACACTAGCAGGGAAACTTAACATATCAATAACACTCCTCCCCCTTAAACCAGTAATCAGTATGCTATAACGCTTCGCACTAACATTAAGTTATTCACTTTAATATACCGTGGGAGTTAAGTAACAATCGATCGTTTCTGCTTGTAGAAACATATAGCGTACACTTTCAAGTATACGTTGTTGACTATCTCTTGTAGTGTATATATGATTGCATCTGCTTAATTTAAAAATGGGGATTTCAAAGGGTTAACTGGATTATTTTAATTCTAGTTCTGTTTTTCTAAAATTTGCAGATAAAATCTTGCAAATTAGCCTAATTATACATTTTTCCCGATAGCGGGAATGACCGTCCTTTTTTCTAAGCACAATGGAAGAGGCAAGTTTGTCGACTTTAGTGGGATTTTCCCCACTGGTGGGGTTGAAGGCTTTCGAGAATTAATATAATTTGAATCCATCTGTTTAGAGTTATATACAATACTAGAACTAATTTTAAGTAAGATTAGTTTTAATTTAGCAAAACATTAACACTTACATTATATCCACAGAATTTTAATGATGTATTATATATAACCATATTTGTTAAATGAGGAGAAAATACCAGGTCTTTCCTGCGTGTTGAAAGGTCGATGGAGATTTTACTTTTATTTAACAAGCCTAATTACCTAAATACACGTTGTATATTTGACACGCTATGTATAGTTTGTGGCAGATACTAATCGGTTCGCCAGTTACCAATGGAATCTTGATCTATTTTCAAAAGAAATATATAACAAAAAATGCATCTTTAAAAATTAGACGAAACACCAAATTTGTGGGGGTAAACTGGATTATTTTAACTCTTTATTTAAATTCTTAGTAAAGATATTTACGATCTTAAATCAACACTTACCAAGTGAGTTAACATCAACGGGGGGAGGTTCAGAATATTGGTTGATGGTAAGGTCTCCGTGTTGATGCTCAATGTTTGTTCGTACGAACTTCTGTTGTGTAAGATTGTATTGTGATAGCTGTCCAACATTCGGTTGCACGAGTTGCTGTCCAACATTCGGTTGTCCGTGCTGCTGTCCAACATTCGGTTGTACGTGCTGCTGTCCAACATTCGGTTGTGCGTGCTGCTCTTCTACATTAGTAGAAGGTTGAATGTTGAAGGTCGATTGCTCTGTGAAAGACTGTGGTTACAGATACTGGTCGTTCAAGCAAATTGTTTGTTAGATTAAACAGCATTTTAAAAAGTGTTTTAGTTTTATATTAGGGCTTTACACATCTTTTCATACCCATTATCTGTACGTTGGGTGCACATCTTCACGTAAACCTTATTTTTAATATTTAAACTGCTTACTAAATAAATCTCCATAATAAAATAGGAGTGAGTCATTTGGCTGTCTTGGTAAAGTCTCTCTAACTTTAGACGGGTTTTACCAGGGTAAGAGAAGAGGTAAACAGGGGTCAGGTACTTTATTAGTTAATCGTGAGCGTGCAGGTAAAGTGTACAAAGCGCTGTACACAAGGGCATAGCTTAAGAAGGTAGAGTTAAAGTTTGAGAAAGCGGCTAGTCCAAGCAAGGACCAACCAAATGCTCGGTCTGATATTATGATATAACACACAGTTTATATAAGACATATAACAGGACAACAGAACACTTATCCTAATTGTTAAGATATACAGAAATACAATTATAAACGTGTGGGATTCCCACAAGTCTTTTCGTCAACGTTGCGCGCATATGGACAGCAATATTGCAATAAATTGATTAATTCGAGATACTTCATTCTTCACTTTAGCGGTTAAGTGCGTCATTTTTTAATTGAAAATTTGCAGGTGCTACCTGGTCGCTAGCTAAGGCGTTATAACAGGATAACTAGTCCAAACAGGCGACTGTGAGAGTAGGACCTGCTACTACCATATATTCGGAAGATTTCGCAATGAAGTATTTAACGAAATGGATTCGCAACTTGAAAAGACTGCTTAATCAGCTAAAATCGTATTTGTTCATTGCATGACTGATCCAGATTGTTATTTGAAACCTTGGGTGAAAAGGAATAAGATAATATATTAATTTTAAAATATCAAAGCGGCGTTATCACACGGTTGGTTAGCGGAGATATTAAAAGGTGTTATATTTATGATTGAGACGCTTCTTTAATTTTTAAAAATAAAAATTACGCTAAGTGCTTTGCCCAGGGACCCAAACTAATAGCTAAAAAAATATTTCGAAAATCAAATAAAAAGCAATGCATTAAGCCACTAACAAACTATTCAGCCGGTTATTTAACAAAAAAATGTAATAATGAATGGATATCATACATGTTGATTAATTTCTTAAAAGGATTGAACTGGGGAACATACGTATAAAATATTGCGCAACGGAGCATTTAGTTGTGCTATTTACTTAAAGTAATTGAAACAGTTAAAGCTGATTTTTCTCATACATTTGACTTCATACTTTGGTTCGAGCGTTTCGCATTCAATGTTGGGACTAGATAACTTTGTATAGACGAATTATACCCAATAAACTCTATTCGAATATGAACAAAACGTATTATATATATATTATCAATTAAAGGATAAAATTGAAGAGTGTGCTAAAAACACGACCAGTACTGTGGGGAGCCGGCTTTTGGAGAAATTGTGACACGAAAACGTGGACCACTCGATTCTACTCTATGGAAAATTTAAAAACTAACAAATAATAATATTACCGCAAGCTGTCTGTTGCATGCAGTAGAAAATAAAATAGTGGTTATGGACCCTGTAGCATGAGTATATGTCCTACAACATGTGGTTTACAAATAGTGGTGGTTAAACAAGTGGTTGACACCCTCTAGTTTAATTATTTCCTAATTTTACTTTTTAATGCCTGGGTAAGTGTTACACTTTTTAGTGGAATTTCATTTTTTGCGGTTTTTCTTTTTCCACTGTGGTCCACACTTTCTGGGCCACCCCTTGTCCGAAAGACGACTGCCATTGCACGGGTCGATTTACCGCACACTTTTCCTCGGAATTAGTGTAATAAATTCATTATAAACATATCTCCCATCCTATTTCACAGCATAACATTTGCCTGTTCAGTTTTCCCGTTTCGATCCACATGTAAACTTAAACATGAACCTCTTTTTATAGGAGTAATGAACAACTTTAAAATCTGGAAGAGGGAAATACGTTGTTGACTATCTCTTGTAGTGTATATATGATTGCATCTGCTTAATTTAAAAATGGGGATTTCAAAGGGTTAACTGGATTATTTTAATTCTAGTTCTGTTTTTCTAAAATTTGCAGATAAAATCTTGCAAATTAGCCTAATTATACATTTTTCCCGATAGCGGGAATGACCGTCCTTTTTTCCAAGCACAATGGAAGAGGCAAGTTTGTCGACTTTAGTGGGATTTTCCCCACTGGTGGGGTTGAAGGCTTTCGAGAATTAATATAATTTGAATCCATCTGTTTAGAGTTATATACAATACTAGAACTAATTTTAAGTAAGATTAGTTTTAATTTAGCAAAACAATAACACTTACATTATATCCACAGAATTTTAATGATGTATTATATATAACCATATTTGTTAAATGAGGAGAAAATACCAGGTCTTTCCTGCGTGTTGAAAGGTCGATGGAGATTTTACTTTTATTTAACAAGCCTAATTATCTAAATACACGTTGTATATTTGACACGCTATGTATAGTTTGTGGCAGATACTAATCGGTTCGCCAGTTACCAATGGAATCTTGATCTATTTTCAAAAGAAATATATAACAAAAAATGCATATTTAAAAATTAGACGAAACACCAAATTTGTGGGGGTAAACTGGATTATTTTAACTATTTATTTAAATTCTTAGTAAAGATATTTACGATCTTAAATCAACACTTACCAAGTGAGTTAACATCAACGGGGGGAGGTTCAGAATATTGGTTGATGGTAAGGTCTCCGTGTTGATGCTCAATGTTTGTTCGTACGAACTTCTGTTGTGTAAGATTGTATTGTGATAGCTGTCCAACATTCGGTTGTACATGCTGCTGTCCAACATTTGGTTGTACGAGCTGCTGTCCAACATTCGGTTGTACGTGCTGCTGTCCAACATTCGGTTGTACGTGCTGCTGTCCAACATTCGGTTGCACGAGTTGCTGTCCAACATTCGGTTGTACGTGCTGCTGTCCAACATTCGGTTGCACGAGTTGCTGTCCAACATTCGGTTGTACGTGCTGCTGTCCAACATTCGGTTGTACGAGCTGCTGTCCAACATTCGGTTGTCCGTGCTGCTGTCCAACATTCGGTTGTACGTGTTGCTGTCCAACATTCGGTTGTACGTGTTGCTGTCCAACATTCGGTTGTACGTGTTGCTGTCCAACATTCGGTTGTACGTGCTGCTGTCCAACATTCGGTTGTGCGTGCTGCTCTTCTACATTAGTAGAAGGATTGAATGTTGAAGGTCGATTGCTCTGTGAAAGACTGTGGTTACAGATACTGGTCGTTCAAGCAAATTGTTTGTTAGATTAAACAGCATTTTAAAAAGTGTTTTAGTTTTATATTAGGGCTTTACACATCTTTTCATACCCATTATCTGTACGTTGGGTGCACATAATTCACGTAAACCTTATTTTTAATATTTAAACTGCTTACTAAATAAATCTCCATAATAAAATAGGAGTGAGTCATTTGGCTGTCTTGGTAAAGTCTCTCTAACTTTAGACGGGTTTTACCAGGGTAAGAGAAGAGGTAAACAGGGGCCAGGTACTTTTTAGTTAATCGTGAGCGTGCAGGTAAAGAAAGCGCTGTACACAAGGGCATAGCTTAAGAAGGTAGAGTTAAAGTTTGAGAGAGCGGCTAGTCCAAGCAAGGACCAACCAAATGCTCGGTCTGATATTATGATATTACACACAGTTTATATAAGACACATAACAGGACAACAGAACACTTATCCTAAATGTTAAGATATACAGAAATACAATTATAAACGTGTGGGATTCCCACAAGTCTTTTCGTCAACGTTGCGCGCATATGGACAGCAATATTGCAATAAATTGATTAATTCGAGATTCTTCATTCTTCACTTTAGCGGTTAAGTGCGTCATTTTTTAATTGAAAATTTGCAGGTGCTACCTGGTCGCTAGCTAAGGAGTTATAACAGGATAACTGGTCCAAACAGGCGACTGTGAGAGTAGGACCTGCTACTACCATATATTCGGAAGATTTCGCAATGAAGTATTTAACGAAATGGATTCGCAACTTGAAAAGACTGCTTAATCAGCTAAAATCGTATTTGTTCATTGCATGACTGATCCAGATTGTTATTTGAAACCTTGGGTGAAAAGGAATAAGATATTATCACACGGTCAATTATCTGACGGTTGGTTAGCGGAGATATTAAAAGGTGTTATATTTATGATTGAGACGCTTCTTTAATTTTTTAAAATAAAAATACTGAGTTTAAGTAATATACGCTAAGTGCTTTGCCCAGGGACCCAAACTAATAGCTAAAAAAATATTTCGAAAATCAAATAAAAAGCAATGCATTAAGCCACTAACAAACTATTCAGCCGGTTATTTAACAAAAAAATGTAATAATGAATGGATATCATACATGTTGATTAATTTCTTAAAAGGATTGAACTGGGGAACATACGTATAAAATATTGCGCAACGGAGCATTTAGTTGTGCTATTTACTTAAGGTAATTGAAACAGTTAAAGCTGATTTTTCTCATACATTTGACTTCATACTTTGGTTCGAGCGTTTCGCATTCAATGTTGGGACTAGATAACTTTGTATAGACGAATTATACCCAATAAACTCTATTCGAATATGAACAAAACGTATTATATATTATCAATTAAAGGATAAAATTGAAGAGTGTGCTAAAAACACGACCAGTACTGTGGGGAGCCGGCTTTCGGAGAAATTGTGACACGAAAACGTGGACCACTCGATTCTACTCTATGGAAAATTTAAAAACTAACAAATAATAATATTACCGCAAGCTGTCAGTTGCATGCATCATGGACACTAGACCCAAGACTGTGAAAAAAAGTTGGATGCATCATGGACACGAGAGTATGCCTAATATGTGAAAAAAGTGGAACTGTAAAACAAAATTGTGAGGCCAGATTGTGTTTTGCTAAAGACTTATCAATATATTAATATACAACATTAAACATGAATTATTTGGAATATTAACGAAAAGTTATTTGAAATAGCCTGCAACGACAGGCTAAGCATTCAGAAACTACTACATAATAAATGCAATAAGTAGCTTCGGTTTATCTATGTCAAAGCGATACCACAAATGTAGCCATAGGCTTGATATATACCTTTGCCCAAAGATATTAAATTTTCCATCAAAAACACATTAGCTCATTTTGAAAATGATACCAAAAAGGTCGCGACGGGTGGCTATTGGACTTAGTCTAGTCAAAATGAGAATGAAATACCTCGAAAAAAAGTTATATCAATATAGGTGATTTTGAAATTTATGTAACGTACAAAGTGTAGGTTGGAATCACAGACAGACTGAATGCAAAACGCCTGATTATGCCTAATACCCTTAAATTATCCACCCTTACCCTTAAAGCTGCCGTCGGCACAACAGCACCAGATGGTAATGCATACTTATGTGCAATATTGTTTTGCACAAAAATATGTATTTTTCTACTTAATTTTTAAGTACTATATATTTATGTGTCCCATTTGAAAAATTGGGACACATATATATTGTTTTTGTCCGTTTTTTTTCGTTTTTTTTCGTCAAACACTTGACAGGCATGGCATGTCGCCTTGACATCTACCAGAAGGAATAATGGAATCGCAATGAGACTTTGCCATTTGTTAGACAACATCGTCTAGATGAACAGAAACATACATTTTTGGAGATAAAACTAGGAGTATTCCCCTGGGACGTTAAAAACCAAAACGGTAATTTTTTTTTAAAAAAATAGCTCTTTTGGGCATAGCGCTTGAACAACAGCTCCAATTTGAATCAGATTTGGTGAAATGTAAGTGCATTAGTCACTGATTAAACACTTAGAAGAAAAAAAACCTAGGGAAATACCCTAAACAAAAAGATTTTGTTCTTAAATCATGATTGTGACAAGCACGCCATGTCGCCCCGACATCTACCAGAAGGAAAAATGGAATCGCAATCAAACGTTGGTATTTGTTAGACAACATGCTCTAGATATATAGAAACCAAAATGTTGGGTGATAAATCCAGGGGCATTCCCCTGGGACGTTACAAACCAAAACGGTATTTTTTTCTAAAGAATTAGCTTTTTGGGGGCATAGCGTTTGAACGGCTGCTCCAATTTGAATCAGATTTTCTGGAATGTAAGTGCATTAGTCACTGATTTAACACTTAAAAGAAATACAAAAAAATACTTAGGGAAATACCCTAAAATAAGATTTTGTTCTCAAATCATGATTGTGACAAGCATGCGATGTCGTCGCCCCGACATCTACCAAAAGGAGTAATGGAATCGCAATAAAAATTTGACATTTGTAAGAGAACATGGTCTAGATACAAAGAAACCAAAATTTTGGGTAATGAATACAGGGGAATTCCCCTGAGAAAATCCAAAAGGTTTTTTGTAATAAATTAGCTTTTTGGGGCATAGCGCTTGAACGGCAGCTCTAACTTTGATCAGATTTGGCGAAATGTTGGACTATTAGACACTTTGTGCCAACTAAAAGAAAGAAAACATTTACTTAGGGTAATTACGTTAAAAACGACGATATGTTCATGAATTATGATTGTGATAGGCATGCCATATCGCACTGACAAATCAGACAAGGAGTCGACAAATCAGATTAAAACTTTAAGAATTGTTACATAACATGACCCACATATGTAAAAACAGAAACTTATCTACTAAACCTAAGGGAATTCCCTAAAACCATAAAAAACTAAATCGGGCTGTTTTGGCAATTTAGCTTCATTTCACTTCAGCGCTTGAAAAGAAGGTTTAATTTCAAACATCTGTGGTGAAAATGTTCGTAAATTTAAGACGTTTAATCTTTTTTTTTAATTAACTACATATACTCGGTGTGGAAAATAAAATAGTGGTTATGGACCCTGTAGCATGAGTATATGTCCTACAACATGTGGTTTACAAATAGTGGTGGTTAAACAAGTGGTTGACACCCTCCAGTTTAATTATTTCCTAATTTTACTTTTTAATGCCTGGGTAAGTGTTACACTTTTTAGTGGAATTTCATTTTTTGCGGTTTTTCTTTTTCCACTGTGGTCCACACTTTCTGGGCCACCCCTTGTCCGAAAGACGACTGCCATTGCACGGGTCGATTTACCGCACACTTTTCCTCGGAATTAGTGTAATAAATTCGTTATAAACATATCTCCCATCCTATTTCACAGCATAACATTTGCCTGTTCAGTTTTCCCGTTTCGATCCCCATGTAAACTAAAACATGAACCTCTTTTTATAGGAGTAATGAACAACTTTAAAATCTGGAAGAGGGAAATGCTTTGTATAATAGTTTTGGAATCACAAGAGATTTAAGAATAATAAATTTCTCGAGCAAACTTAGTCCACTGAAAGTATATATATTTCTAATGGTTAGTAATTTTAGTTTCGTGTTTTTTAATATTGGGGTCAAAAGTTTCCTACTTTTAGGTGAGGAGAAGCGGGCTTTTGGGATTTCCACAAACTTCTGATAAATACCGGCAATTATTTTGTTACGATGAAAACTACTCGAAGCCTTAAGCGACTCATGGTATTAGATCATAAACAACTATAGAAATACTAAAAGAGCACCTTAAACAATACTGAAGAACAACACCGGCGATCTACAAATATTGATGAAAATAAAATAAAAATAAACCAACAAGCGCGGTGGACAAGGGTGGTAAACGCCAAGGTGATTTCCGAAGAAGGATTAATATCTACTAAACAAACTTTACATGCACAGATGAAATGAAACTAAAATCCTTTCAAATTATGCCAAAGCTAAAAAATTGTAACGAACGACGCCATGTTTTGCGAACAATTTAAATACACTATAGAAAAATTGGAGAATGCAAAAGAGATATTTAAAATCTTTTTAGATTGGTGGAATAGTGGGCAAAATAATTTTAAAAATCACCACCTTTCTTTAAAAATTGTCATGATACTTTTTATATCTGCAAATAATATACTGTAGCGCCGACAACGGGTACGAAACACAATAGTTGTTTTTTGGTCAGCGATCTAAATTTAATGATAAGAGAAATGAACGGCACAGCAAACGTAGGAAAAAAGGCAACACGTCATAAATTATACGGTTGATCACACAACCAGTCATGTATATCACATGACGCCATACTACGTGATTTAATAAAGCTTACTAGAAATATTTTAATCAAGTGAAACAAGCAACAACAAAATTACCTACCAATTTACTAATTTTATTTCCCATTGCAGATCGATCTCAGATAACTGGTTTCAGATTTCACAACAACGACCCTGAAAAAGAATATTATCAATATGTATTTTAAGTAAATTCAATATCAACTAGAAAGTGTCAATCATGTGTCCATTAATATTCAATAAAAGCAGTTTAGTGTACGCTATATTTTTCTGCATACAGAAACGATCAGGTTTCCTGGATACCAAACCAATCTTGGTATATTTGATATCCATGTTTTCTGAATAAAATATTCACGTTTACAAAGAATAAGACAACGACATGAATTAGTGTTACAGTATTGCGAGCTTTTTGATGTAAACGTGATTCTTCAAGAATTTGTCTCTGCATATCTAATAGATATTAGTTAACATCTCTAAAAGTTGTAACTTATTAGTTCATTTTGTTTCTGGTTATCATGGAGCAAACTGATCACTGGTTTATGCGCCGTTCCAGTTTGAGTGGGTTTTTTTCCGAAAATGTTTGTGGTGGGTACGGAGTATCCGAATTATTTTTCTTGGCATATAAAATATCTCTTTGTGATGGTTTCAAGTCTTTAGGTATGTTAAGCACGTGGTCATATTGTATTCTACTTACTTGAAGTTTATATTTCAAGGGTTTCCTATGGTAACTTAGGTTATGTAGAGTACAATTGTTCTTTTCTTGGGATAATTTATTTGTTTACAACTTTTTTTACAGTTTAAGGGATAATCCTTACCAGTCCAAAATGATGGCCGTTAAAGAATAATTGTAAAAAATCAAAAAAGACTTATTCTTGGGTGTGTAGATAAATATCCTTGCGTAAAAGGTACATGTGTGGCACCACATATTTTACTTACACGGACCTGCGCCATCAGGCCGATCTGATGTGCTCAGACAAGGTCATTCGAACCACCTAAATAGTCTTTAGGAACAGCTGAAGTTGGTCGAAACACGTAGCCCGAGAGACGTTAGAGATTTGACGTTGGAACGAAAAAATAAACCTTTCACAAACCCTTTTTTTCTCTAAGGGTAAGTGTAAAAGACTTTCTTAAACAGCCCACCTAATTATACGGGATTCTTCCAAAACACTTTTAACCGTACATTTTAACGGTCAAATAGCGACAATTGGAGATTTTCAAACAAACGAGATGGGAAACGATTTCATGCTAATCAAACTAATGACAGCAAGGGGTTAAATAGTCTGATGAAATTACCACAGCCACCATTTGGACATAAGTTAAAATAAGAAGAGCCACTGAACAACCAGAAGGAAGCAAGCATACACCGGCATCATCCACAAATAATGAAATTGACTGAAACTACCGCAAAGGCCATTTTTGTCAAAGCGTATACGATGTAAACCACAGTATTTTTACCACCTATTAATTTTTATCCTAAAATATAGTTAGAAATGTGTGCAGCAGCGCTGTTGCTTTAGACGGGTGATAACCAGAGTAATGCAAGGGGTAAACTTTAGTTATTTACGCAAGGTGCAGTCAGGTAAAGTGCTGTACACAGGGGCATAGCTTAGGTAAGTAAGGTAAAAGGTTGAGAACCAAAATGCTTTCTGATATTATAAAAATTATACACAGTATGATATAAGACACATAACAGGAAACACATGTTTGTACAAGAGGCTTGGAAGGCGTTAAACAGAGCGCGGGAAACAATTCATCGACTGATCTGCCAAAACAGGAAACTTATTGCAATTTCCCATGCTCAAAATATGGACACATGGCATAACGAATTAATAATTAAAAATACACAGTAAGACAATTATAAAATACGTGTTGGATTCGCACAGGTATAATCTGTAGTGAGTTAAATTTTAAAGTTGTTGTTTTGCCTTGTGTATTATGTCACCTTTGCAATTTTTCTTTACGGTTACCGTCATTAGTGGTTGTTTAATATCATTTTGACAAACCATTCCCGCCCGCGTGAATTGATTGGTCGTTTGTGGGGTGGAACGAACTGATTGGTAGTTTTTCATGATTGTTTTCGCACCGTGACTGCTGTTTGACCTAATAGATTTGTATTGTCAGTTCTCGTTGTACCCTCGACTAGTGCATCGTTTAGTGCTTATCGGATGTTGGTTGTTGAGTATCAAAATCTAGTAGGGTAGTAACGCTTGTAGCAGTTTTTGATATTTAGTGTGTTATGTATTGCTAAAAGTAATTGCGTACTGTCTGTGGTAGTTAAGTCGAACAAATGACCAATAAAACAGGGTTCTGAGATGAAACTTAGCGTAGCAGATGCAACAATAGACCAAGTAATACTTTAAAACTATTTTCTTAATTTTTAAATAAGACAATTTACTTTAATTAAAATATGTTGCCGTATATTAAAAATATAAATGTTTATTCCAGATTACCACAGGCAATCTCCGAAAATGCTATAACATTGCACAATTATAACGCACTATTTCTACTTGTATGAAATTCGATGGAGGTTTGATAAGAAACAAATAATGAAGTTGTAGCTTTAGATATGTAAAAATCCAGTTCCTCAAACCCATACCAATGGGTAATTCTTTAAAGAAACAAAAACAAATAAACTACTGAAAATTTTGCCCATGTATATTTTTTGGAAAGTTTTCTTGTGTAATTTGGTTATTTTAATTCAAATATTGTAAGTTTGTTAAAAATATAAATACTTAATCCTTTTAAGCATAAAGATTTCTCCGATAACATTAAAGGTCAGTTTCAACGATAATTAGTTTTAAGTGAAGAACTAAACTTGAATTTAGCATGACTATTTTTTTAACCCAAAAAAGCAAAATTGGCGTTTAACGCTAGTTGGTGGTCTCAGACCGAAAACCTACGATAATTTTATACAATATATAAGACCGGTAAACCATCTACGGTGGTTAAATTAAATAAATGAACGTACAGGCGATGGTATGTTAAGCAAACGCATGGCGCAGATCCTGAAGCGAGGGTTGGACTGGCTACAATACGCCCGGAAGATGGCGCAACGAAGAAGATCGAACAGGTACCCGGGCCGGTAGTTTTCAAGTTATAAGAATAACCAAATGTTTATATGGTTATTATCTACAATATCCATTAAACAGGGGTTAGAACTATTTTTTTTATTTTTGACTAGCGAGGCTGATAGTTTACTGGTCATGCCAGGTAAACATGGTTCCTATTACCAAGTTATTTCCATCGAAGCATAGTAATACATAAACAGCAGTTTCCGGTGTTCACATGTTTAACGTCCAACACAAAGACAATTACTTTAAAAGAAAAATGTTCTCGTTAATTAAAATGATATCTATTTCAGTTTACCAAAGGCAATCTACTAATATATAATTCCCACAATCCTAACGAATAATTTTAACTTATGAAATTCGATAAAGAATTAAAAACAAACAAATAATAATGTTACAGTTTAAGATTTTTATCAAAACCAGTTTCTCAAACCCATATCAAATACGTATTATATACGCTGCCTTTCTTTGTTTAGTGTTGTTAACTAAAAAGCAAAATATCATGTTTGAATTAATAACTAAAGAAAACATTATCAGAACACCATTTTTTTCCATTAAGTAACATATATCGATGTCATATATATTATATCGATGATGATAAGTCATATTTTGTTTAATAAATACTGGTAGTTAGCACGTGGTTGATAGTTACAATTTTATTTCTAGCCGTAAGCGTCTCTATAAGACCAGTTCACCATAAGACAGCAGAATATGGTGGGTTAACTGAATAACTGGACATACAGGCGAAGTAAATTCTTTAGTTTGTTAGTGGTCTTGTTCTCTTTTAATGCACGGATTTTATTTGCCATAGTTACGACTGGTTAACATGCAGCAGTACATAGTTTAACAGGATAACAGCACCTACAGGCGATTGTACAATAAGCGCACGAAGCGCAGATCCTGAAGCGAAGATTGGACTGGCTGGCTTACGTCCGGAAGATGGCGCAAGGGGGTATTTACCGGGAGAAGTCATATAAAAAATTAACTGTACGGTACGGTCGTGTGGCCAAATGGTTAACGCGACCGATACATATACCGACTCTTATACAAAAAACGGTCCTATAGTGACGATCCCATAATGGGTTCGAAACTTGGCTCGGTCAAAAAAAAAAAAAAAAAAAAAAAAAAATTAACTGTACGGTCATGTGGCCTAATGGTTAGTTCGATCGATACATATATACCGAACTACAAAAAAACGGTTCAAGTGAAGATCCATCATGGGTTCGAAACTTGGCTCGGTAAAATAAACTAAATTAAATGGTACGGTCGTGTGGCCGAATGGTTAACGCGATACATATACCGACTAACATATAAAAAAAACGGCCTTAGCAACGAATCCATTAGGGTTAGAAACTAAGCCAGGGAAAAAATTAATGAATCGGTTAAAGCGATAAACACTCGAACCGCAGATCGTGAAGCGAGAATTGGCCTGACTATCATACGTTAGCAAGATTGCGCGTTTGTGCATTCAATTAAACAAATGATTGTTACAAACAATTTAACTAAATTTCTTTTTAACCGATTAAACTACTGAGTTCATACATATAAGTCGTACCCAAACGACACAACCTACACAAACTAGTGTATTATAAGATATTAGTGTTGTACTGATGAATGTTGTGACTTGTGAATCGATATTTATATCGAGCCAATATTAAAGCACGAAATGAAACTTACCCAACTGATAAAATAACGTTATAATGGTAAAACTACAATACCCCTGTCATCAGTAAGTATATATATTTTACATTTTATTCTAGGTAGGATTGATAGCTTACTGCTCGTAACAGATAAACATGGTTCGTACCAAGTACGTTAGCTTCCTATAGTTTAACGAACACCTTAAAAACAGACTCCAAAGTTTAACTTTTCAATCGGTGACGAGAAGAACGCCGTGTTAGACAAGTACTGTGCTGCATGTGTCAATTGATAACAAAACAAGTGTTTCGGATTATACAGATTTTTATCCAGGGAGGTAACCGGTTCTTTAGGTATACGCTGATATAGGCTATATAGAAAGAAATATTAAATCCAAATGCTTAAGAACGTTAACTATATATAATATGAATAGAGAAAACACAATTGAAATTCAAACAACCAAGCTTTTTATGGGTTTATTTTGTGTCAAAATTTTGCTTCCTATTTCATTGTATTCATCGACAAAGTGCCTTCAAATTTAAAAATAATGGTTCTTTCCATGTCGTTTTACTTTTCCCCACTGTACACTCAAAGCATATTAGCTAACACCACAACAAGACAAATTAACTCTATTAGACTTTTTCTTAATTTTGATATAGAGCGTAAGAGCGTAGTTTTATAAGTATTACATATCTGGGGATTTCCTGTAAGTGGGTTTAAACAAGATGTACAGCTCAAACATATTAAATGCACTTTGCTACTTTGTTTGCCTGTAGCTATATTTTGAGCACAAAGTACAAAACACTACTTAAACCTTATTACACCGGTCTAAATATATCTTTCGAGTGTTAATACTCTTGCGCAATTTTCAATGCACGGATTTGATATGTAACCGTTCTCATAAATATGGCGTAACGGACAACAAACCGGCACAAGTAGTTTTTACAAAGTCAACTGACGCTGTTAAAGCTGATTTCCCTCATTCATTCGACGTCATCCTTTGACTCATGCGATTCGTATTGCGCTTTTAATTTTAAGTAAATAATGATCGTGTGACCGAATGGTTAGCGCGCCCAAATGTTTTTTTTAATTAGAGCAGTGGTTCATAACCTTTTTGGTATCGCGCCTCCCTTGCGCGATAAATGTCAGTTTTCGCCCCCCCTAGTGTTTAAATGCTGTGCTCTGTATGTTTTTCCAGGGAAAGAAGAAGGGTATTTTATACAGGTGAACATATGTTTGAATATTGTAACACAACAGACCTAATGTACTTTTGATCTAGAACTATCAAAAAACATGTGCAGCAAAAGTTTAGGTTTGTTCGCAAAGCCCGGATTCTCAAAATTACTAAAAAATGTATTGTAAATTTATTAAGGCTCGCGCCCTCTAAAAATTTGTGTACGCCCCCCTGGGGAGGCGTGCCCCCAAATTAAGAACCAATGAATTAGAGAGTGGTGGTCAATTAGAGGTTGGCGCTCTATTTTTCGTCTGGTAAGAATTTTGGGAAAGATAAATTTAAAAAATGAAAAAACAACATCTATCACAGTTAACATCTAATAAACAAGTCCAAATGCCGTTTAGATAGAGGTGGCGTTGAAATAAGTTGTTTTAGTCAGTAAAGTCTCTATTTAATCAATTAAACCACTCAACTTATACATATATGCCTCTTATAGGATATTCCTATTGTACATTTGAATGTTGCTACTGATGAATCGGAGTCTATGTGGTGGCAATTTTAAAGCACGAAATAAATGTTAACTGACAGACGAACTAAAAGGTTTTAACATAGACACACAGCTCAAACTTGTTAAAATCATTTTGCTACTTTGTTTGCCTGTAGCTATATTTTGAGTGTGCTCTCGTTTTAAAATTGATTTTTAAAGTACAAAACACTACTTAAACCTTATTTTTGCTTATGTATATTTTACTTTAAAAGCTTTCTTTGGGTAATTAGGTATTTTAAATATAATTCTAAATATATCTATAGCATGTTTAATAATCTTGCGAGGATTGGACCGTCTAGCAAACGCCCGAAAGATGGCGCCACGGAGAATTAACCGGAAAAGTGGTTTTTATATAGTTATCTGACAGTGTTTAAGCTGACTTTCCTCATACGTTCGACGTCATATTTTGATTCGTGCGCTTCGCTTTGAGCTTCTAATTTTAAGTAAATAATGATCGTGGGACCAAATGGTTAGCGCGACCAAAACCGTATTTTATACAGAAACGAAATTCGTGCCAATTCCAATATGGGTTGAAAACTTAGTCAGATTAAAATAAATAATATAAAGACCTGTTTATGTGGTTTTTATAATGTTTAACTTTCAATATCCATTTATCAAGTGGTATTAACAAATATATTTATCGTAAAACCTCTATTCCGCTCCACAGCGTGTCAATCCTTTTCGTATAGTGACGTTCTTTTAGACGTGGTGTTCAATTAATGGGTGGCGCTCTATTTTTCGTCTAGCTGGTAAGAATTTTGGGAAGATAAATTTAATAATTGGAAAGAAACATCTTTCGCCCCGCCCAAACGACATATCCAACAACCTTGTGCTACTGTTTCATAGAATATTCATGTTGTACAAGTAAATGTTGCTGCTGATGAGTGTTGCTACAGAAAATCGGTGTAATTGTGACATTTCAGAATAGATAGTTACGTTTCGGATTATTTATATTTTTACTCAGGGAACCGAATCGGTTATTTATAGAATCGCTGATATATCCGGACTGGATTGGAATATTTAATTGAAATATTGTATAACGTAAATAGGATAAAAATAACGGGGAGTACAGGCGATGGTATGATAAGTGCACGCATCGCAGATACTGAAATTAAGTTGGACTAACTCGCATACGTCCGGAAGTTGGCGCAACGGGGCATTTACTGGGAAAAAGTGATATTTAGAAAATTAGTTGAAACGGTTAAAGCTTTTATCGTCATACATTCGACGGCAGACATCAATTCGTTCGCTTAGTTCAACGTTACTTCGGAGTAAAATTTAACGAAACAAACCCAATAAACTGTTCTCGAAAAAGTACAATTACCAGATATGAAATAAACTCACTACAATAAAAATACAATTAACCACTTAAACTTTTTAATTCTCAGTCTAAAGATATTGTTCATTTGTTATGTGGTTGGTTTAAAGTACAGCACAAAACTTGTATTTAGAAGTTTAATACTAATGTTCTCTTTTTTACGGATTTAAGCTGCAATTGACCCAATTATGACCCATTTACATGCAGCAGCATAGGGTTGTTTAACAGAATAACAGAACCCAAAGGCGATGGTACGGTAAGCGCATGCAACGCAGATCCTTAAACGAGGGTTGGGCTGGCTATCATGCTCCCGTGGCCCGTGGTGGCGCAACGGAGCATTTACCGGAACAAGTGATTTTAACAAACAAAATTAAGTAAAGTTTCTGTTTAACCGATTAAACCATTGAATTCACACATAAGCTCTTTGCCAAAACGACACAACCAACACGCTTTTACTACTGCATTATAAGATATTCGTTGTGTACCGATGAATGTTGTAACTGATGAATTGATGATGTTTTTATATCGAGTCAATATTAAGGCACAAAATGAAAGTTAACCGAATCATATCATACATAAAGTGGTGCAATTGGTATTGCCCGAAATCGTGTGACCGAATGTTTAGCGCGCCCATTAACGAATTTTATACAAGATCGGACCTCATGGCGATTCCAATATGGGTTTAAAACTTAGTCAGGTTATCTGCCGTTCAATACACAATAGTTTTAAAACTATAACGAACCAATTGTTTATTTGGTTATTAACTACAATATCCATTAATCAGTTAGTTTTATTTAATTTTGACGATGCATAGACCTAGTAATACTTAAAAAAAACATTTACAAAGACAATTTACTTAAATAAAAATATGTTTACGCATATTTAAATAATCACAAGTATTTTATACAAGTTATACAGAACATTGGGAACTAACTACAGATTATCAAGAACTCCATCTAAAACCTATTACATAGACGCATTTACAAATGCTTAAACATTTTCAACTTTTATTTATATTTCAAAGCGTTATGCTATGCTTTAAATAACTGCATTTTGGTTGGGCTGTGTTCTTGTATAAATGAGCAGGATTTGTCTAATAAATGATTTCGTGTGCACAGTGTCATTTCTATATTTTAAAAGCCGCCTGTTAACGAAAGGGGTCAAACTGGAAAGTCACTAAGTCGGTTTGCACGACATTAAAGTTAAAATATAGAACGAAAAATAATTTAGCATGTTAATAATCTTATACAATTTTATTGCACCAATTGCGAGCCCCAAGAGTCCTTCGCATTACGACCAGCTTACATGCAGCAGCACAGGGTGGTTTAACAGGATAACGAGACATACAGGTGATGGTATGATAAGCACACGCACCGCAGATCCTGAACCGAGGTTTGCTTACTGCTCGTAGCAAATAAACATGGTTTGTACCAAGTACGTTAGCTCCCTATAGTTTAACAAACACTTTACCAACAGACTCGAAAGTTCAACCTTTATATGTCAGTGACGAGAAGAACACCGTGTTAGACCAGCCGGGTGCTGTATGTGTCAATTAAGCTTTTTTGGGCTATACATATTTTTATTTAGGAATGGGACCGGTTCTTTACGTATACGCTGATATCTCCGTAGTTGAAAGGAATATTTAATTTAAATGTATAAGAAAGTTAACTGTAACATGTTGAGAAAAAAACACAATAGAAATTAAAATAATCAAGAGTTAGATGGGTTTAATTTTTGTCCAAATTTCCATTCCTTGTTTAATATATTCATCTACCACTTTCCATTAAATTATAAGTTTCTTTTTATGCCGTTTTACTTAGAATTCCCTACTGTAAATTCAAGGCATATTAGCTAACAACACAACCAGAACAAATAACCCAATTAAATGTTTCTTAATTTTAATATTGAGGGTAAAAGCGTAGTTTTAAAGGTGTTAAATATCTAGGGAATTCCCAAACAGGAGTTGATATTCAATTTACTATTCTGTTTGCCTGTGGTTATAATTCAATAGTGCTATTTTTTTAATACGGATTACAAATGAAGTAAAAATAAATAAACTAGTTAAACCTTATTTTTGCTTACGTATATTTTATTTTGAAAGCTTTTTTGGGTAATCACGCTAATTTTAAATACCAGTCTAAATATATCTTTAGCATGTTGATAATCTTGTGCAATTTCAATGCACGGATTTCGAAACCGTTGTAACCGTTCTTATAAGAACAGCTTACATAAGGCAACATAGGGTGGTAACAGAATAACGGGACCTTCAGGCGATTATACAATAAACGCACGCAGCGCAGATCCTGAAGCGAGGTTTGCTTACTGTTTGTAACAGATAAACATGGTTCGTACCAAGTACGTTAGCTCCCCGCAGTTTAACAAACACTTCAACAACAGACTCCAAAGTTCAACTTTTCAATGTCAGTGACGAGAAGAACGCCGTGTTAGAGAAAAAAGTCAGTTTCGAAGACAATCAGTTTAAAATAAACACCAAATTGAAATTTAGCATGGTAATAAGAACTGTGACTTCCATACCGGTGGTTTTGTCCCTGCAGGGCTCACCACGCTTGTCCAGCTGCTTGATATATGTGAATTAATGCGGTGGACAAGTAATATTGAGATACGCTTGTCCGACGGGACAGGTTTAAATATACGACCTAAAATTCATATTTTTTTATTCTTAACTTCTTTGTATATTTTAAGTTCAAACAACACTAGATACTATCAACCACCTGTTAGTCACTATCATATCCAAACCCCATTTTGGCCATTTACTATAGGTTTATGTTCTAAAAGTTTAATAAAGAGCTCCGCCCGCGTCAATGCTTTGCCCTGCTATTCCTGTCGAGTGCGTGATCTGGTAGAGCCACGGAGTACTATATAGACATGTGTCTACATATGGGGTCGGTATGGGGATTTATCGAATAGTTATATTAACTTTGTTTAAAATTAATTGTGATTTATTAATTTTCAAAGACATTTGTTACAACAACAATACCCGCAGTGTGATTATAATAAATGACTATTGTCATGTCACAATATACATATGTATTGTTATATCACAATGTGTAAAATGCATTATTAGTGCTGGTTTAAAACTTAATTTTTTCAATTTTTAAACTATTCCCTCCTAGCTAACTTAATCACTTAAACGACAGATTGTATATATAATATAATGATAAGTATTACCCACATGTTCCAACCAATATTAGTATTAGCGGAAATCTAAATAAGTGCGATGTAAGGGGTAAGAGATGGACAATATTTATTTTGCAAACTTAATTAATTAGTGATATCGCTGCCCTAATTACAGTCTGCTTATTATCACGTGACCATTGTGGAAACTTTTAACCCAACAAAATTGGGCTGCAACCAGTCTTCGCTGACTGGCTTAATAAAATATACTTTAAAGATTATTAATGTCTGGAGTAAATTTAGAAAATAAATGTGAATAGTGTACAAGCGAGTGTTTATCATATTTACTCGGTCGCGTTTTATTGACTAATCTAAGATTAAAAATACCGCAATTCTGGGCTTTCTGTATATTTCTGAGTCCTCGTTGTGCTAGATATGCATTGACATATTCCACGTGTTCGTTATTTGGTACGAAGAATGCAGAACAGTCGTGGTTACATAAATGGCAAAACTAGCGACACTTACTAGAAATAAGAGCTTAATCTAAATCGCACCATGTTAAAAATTCACTCTCGTAATATATAATGAATACGAAATCGCATTCATTATATGAATTGTTTATGCAAAAGCATTAATCGAGTATACATTTAGTAGGATAGATGCACTAGCACGTGATTGTGACAACTACGTCACAATACGTTTAAGATAATCATTGTTTACACGTAATATCCATTCCCGGGTTAAAAACGCAATGTTTAACTTTACTGCCTTTAAGCGGAGAAAGACATGAGATGAACAGGGAATCAAAGTCTTCGCTTTGGAGTTCGGCCGTTACACAGGTTAAACGCGCTCAGAATTGATAGTTCGCTAAGCTCAAACTATGTACATTGTATATGTGTATTATGTGTACATTGTATATGTGTCTTATCTCCGTGCCTTTACATTGTGCGTTGATTACCACGTGATGGCCACGTGACCAACGCTAATTATAATTACCTGTCGCTGTTGATCCTTCCCGCTCAAAACCGTTAGACGTTACCACCCATTTCTTATATATAACCGTTAAAATGCGATGATTTGAGTTAGTTGTGTTGAATGGGTTTTATACTGCTGACCGCCAATACAAGCATATTATACACAACCTTGGGAGCTCACTACAGGTTATCGAGAACCCCATCTAATGAATAAATTCACGCATTTACAAATAATTAAATCATATCTAGATTTGTTTATATCTTAAAGCGGCGTATTCTAGGTTTCAGATAAGTAAAGTATGGTTGGGCTGCGGTCTAGTATACACCTGAAGGGCTTGACTAATAAATAATTTTGTGTTCACAGTTTCATTTCTATCTTACAAAGCCCCCCGTTTACGAAGGGGAATAAAGTGGAAAGTCACAAAGTCAGTTTCGACGAAAATCAGTTCAAAGTAAAAAAATTGAATTTAGCATGTTAATACTCTTGTTCAATTCAAATGCACCAATTTCGATATTTAACTGTCCTCAAAAGTGCAGTTTACATTTACCAACATAAGTGATTTAACAGGATAACAAAAACTACAGGCGACGGTATGATAAGCGGACGCAGCTCCTAAGCGCGAGATGGACCGGATATTAAACGTCCGAGAGGTGACGCAGCTGAGCAATCACACAGACAATAGAATATAACAAAATCAACTGAGTACGGTCGTGTGGCTGAATAGTTAACGCTTTCGTTCGTTTGATTCCACGTTACTTCGGAGAAAATTTGTGCAGACGAAACAAACCCAATAAACTCTTCTCGAATGTATAAAATTATTAGATATTAGTAATTAAACTCACTCCAATAAAAATATAATTAACCACATAGACTAAAATAAAGCACAATAATTTTATTGTCTAAATAATTATTTTTGTTTATCTACTATTAAACTGGGTATTTGAATTCCCAATCTACATATATCGGTGATTTGTTATGTACTTAGTTTAAAGTACAACACAAAACTTGTATTTAGCATGTTATAAATGTTGTTCTCTTTTAATGCACGGATTTGAGCTGCAAATGTCCTCAATATGACCAGTTTACATGCAGCAGCATAGGGTAGTTTAACAGGATAACGGAACCTACAAGTGATGGTATGATAAACACATGCAGCACAGATCCTGAACCGAGGTTTGCTTACTGTTTGTAACAGATAAACATGGTTCGTACCAAGTACTTTAGCTCCCCACAGTTTAACAAACACTTCAACAACAGACTCCAAAGTTCAACTTTTCAATATCAGTTACGAAAAGAACGCCATGTTAGACCAGCCGTGTGCGACATGTGTCAATCAAGCGTTTTGGATTATACATATTTATAGCCTAGAAACCGGTTTTAAGGTAAAAAATCAGTTTCGAAGACAATTAGTTTAAAATAAACCACTAAATTGAAATTTAGCATGGTAATAAGAACTGTGACTCCATACCAGAGGTTGATACCGCTTTTTCCCAGCAGGGCTCAACACGTACGCTTGTCCAGTTGTCCGGCTATGTGAATTAATGCGCTGGACAAGTATATATTGTGCTACGCGTGTCCGACAAGTTTAAAAATCCGACCTATAAAATTCATATTTTTATATTCTTAACTACTTTGTATATTTCAAGTTTGATACTATCAACCACGTGTTAGTCACTACTTTTTAAATCCCATTTTTGCTGTAGGTTTATGCTTTAACTCTTTCCGTCCCAACTCGCGAAATATTGAAAATGCGAGGAATGATAGCCTTTCTTTTTCAAGGCTTCGCCTCTTATTTCTATCGATTTTACACGAATTTACACGTGACTAACTCAGTCAATAGGAGTCGTGTTAACTTGCGGAGAAGCTCTTTTTGTCAAGCAAGTCTTTCTTTACATTCTCTGTGAATTTCGTGCCGTTGAGATAACAGGGAGAGCTGGGCCTGCTGAGCGCACGATATAGAAAAAGGTGGCGAGACTAGTTGCGTGTGCCCTGCTTTAAGGAATATCATACACTTCGAGAAGATTGGAAATAGTATTTGTGTTTGTTTGCTTTTGTATGCCCCTTTTACACTTCCTTACTGTCCTTTTTATACTTTTCACTGTTTTAGTTAAAACTACTAAAGATAAAAATACAGTTCAAATTATCCTGAGTACAAAAACTATTAGACAATCTACATTCCCACTTTCATATCATTTAGGCATAACAATAATTGGTGAGTATTTCGTTTGTCAGTGCACCTCAATTTTTTCAAAGTCAAGCAGAATTTTCTTTACATATAAAGTGGTGTTCACTAAAATTTACATAATATATTTTTTATTAGAGGTAAATTCTAGGTGTATGACTTGTTTAAAAAAGGGGTAAATTATCTTTCCAACCATACTAAATATTAAATCATAGCATAAAATTTTGAAAAACTGTGCTAATTTTAAAATGACTAAAAATTGTAAAAAACACTGCGGGACAGCATGTTTGAATTAATGCATTTAGCCTGGAGTGAAAGAGCTAAAAGCCGCTTTGCCCTGCTGTTACTGCCAAGTGTGCCAAACTGGTGTTTATATAGTTTATTTCCTTTACAAACGTAATAAATAGTAATGGAAATGTGTAAATTTTTATTTTTTGTTTAAACTGTTATAACATTTAAACTACATGTATTAAAACAAATACTATAGAATAGCTATATAAATATATTCATAAATATTAAAACAAATACTTCGGTAATCGGTGGAAAAATTAGCACAACGTGAGAGAGTTTCCCGAAGAAGCCAATTTAGTTACCTGAGGAAACGCAAACGCGACTTTTGTTCATTCCACACACTCGTGTTATTACCAAAGTTATCTGTGTTGTGTAAGCTGCTAGCAGAAGGGATTTATTTAAACATTCAACGGAATTAGGTTTAGAAGACAGGCCTAACCTTTAGATGAAAATATTATATCTAAACAACTTAACGTCTTATAAACAGTCTGCTAATTTGTTGTCTATCTGGTAGAGCCACAGAATACTATATAGCCATGTGTCTGCATATGGGGTCGGTATAGATCAGGGGTTCTTAAACTGGTGGAGCGCGCCCCCCTTGGGGGCGTGGAAGCTTCTCAAGGGGGGCGCGAGCATGACAGTGACATATTGCAGGGTTCGAATTAACGATTTTGAAACGATTCGCGAAATGCGTGGGATACGAGAAAATCGTTTTCGCGCTTTAGCTATGTTAAATTACCTTTTGCGGTTTCAGAACCTCTCAAACTAATCTTTAAAGCCAGAAAGATTATTCATTAAGCAAACAGTACCGTTATTAAGTAGTAATGATAAACTACAATAAACGTGTCGTGAGTTAATGCGTGTAGGATAGGACGAATATCGACGAAACGAAGCCTTTGAAACGAGTAATCTTACTTGTTAAAACACCATTTAACCTTATTATAAAGAGGTGGTGTCGCATCTCCGCCAATCATAAATAAAGGAATCGTGGTATATTAACGCATAATGGCTATTGTTGCGTTGTGAAAGAAATGCTTATTATGTGTCAATAATGCAAAGTAAAAGCAAGGTAAATAAATGTAATAGTAATTCCATTGTTAAATGTTATGTTGAAGGCAAACAATGTTATATTATATTGTGTTGATGATTTATTATTAAAAGTGCGCGAAATCAGTAACGGTAATTTATATTTTCGCGATTTTGTTAAATTTTGTAATTCGCGAACTTAAAAAAACGGTTCGCGAACCCTTGCATCCTTTACACTAAGCAGGGTAATGGCAAATAAATTTCGTAAATTTGATTTTGAGTAGGGGAGGCGTGAGCATGAATCACAAATCTCAAAGGGGGCGCGACTGAAAAAGTTTAAAAACCACTGGTATAGATATTTATCAAATAGCTATATTAATTTTATTTTGTTAGGAAAATCCGCGATAGCAGGTTAAAATTATTTGTGGTTTTATAACCATTTGTTGCAACAATAATGCGCATTGTTGCGTAATCATAATAAATGAGTATCGTCACTTCACAATATCCACATGTATTGTTATTTCATAATGTGTAAAATTTATGATTGCTGGTTTAAAACTGAATATTTCAGATTTTAAACTATTTCCTTCTTGCTAACTTTATCACTTAAACGACATGTATAATATTAAGATAAGTATTACCCGCATGATCAAACCAATATTCATTTTAGCAGGAGTCTAAATAAGTGCGATGTAAGTGGTAAGAGGGGAACAATATTTATTTTGACCTAATTAGTGATATCGCTGTCTTTAATAACAGTCTGCCTCTTGATTAGTGTACAAGCGAGTGTTTATCATATTTACTCGGTGGAGTTTTATTTACTGAAACATGATTACAAATACCACAATTCTGGACTTGCTGTATAGTTCTGAATCCCCTTTGTGCTAGATATGCATTAACATATTCCACGCCAATTGTTTATACATAAGCATTAGTTCCGTGTGCAGTAAACCAACTTGTAAATATACGCCACAATGTGTTTAAGATTAACATCGTTTACGTAAAATATTCCTTTCCCTTTAAAAATATTTATCTTTATTGCCGTAAAGAGAGAACACACATGTTTTTCAAAGTTATCGCTGCGAAGTTTGAGCGTTACACAATTTAAACGCTTAATGCCTCGCAGTTTTAGCTTTAACTGCGTATATTGTGAGACCCATGTATGTGCATGATACTTTTTAGTTTTAATTCAAACAGTGTACATTTTAGCGCTGGGTATACTCAACATATGCTGAAAGTTAAAATAATTTTAATCAACCAAATAAACCAACCAACTTACCGCAGCTTGTTCTTCCGGCTCCATAAGATCTACTCGAACTTTGTGCTTGAAGCCTCCGAAAGAATCGCTTGCCTCTACGCTTGGTGATCGTCGTTTTCACGCGTTCGTCGATCAAGTTGGTTTCTGTACAACATGGTAAAAAATAAATATATTGAAGGCTGACAAAAAAAATACCCCTTTTACATTAATATTAAAGTTCTATATTATCAAGGCAATTATTCGTACACATACAACCAGCACAACCTTTCACTTTAGACCGGAATCCGCACTTGCTGCTCCACTACAGCTCTCTCACCGCCTCTCTTGTTCAATTAGTAGTTTCTACGTGGTCTATTGGGGTTAAAGTTATAATCATCATGATAGATTGGAGTTAAAGTCATTATCATCATGGTAGATTGGGGTTAAAGTCATTATTATCATGGTAGATTGGGGTTAAAGTTATTATCATCATGGTAGATTGGGGTTAAAGTCATTATTATCATGGTAGATTGGGGTTAAAGTCATAATCATCATGGTAGATTGGGGTTAAAGTAATTATCATCATGGTGGATTGGGGTTAAAGTCATATTCATCATGGTAGCTTGGGGTTAAAGTAATATCATGGTAGATTGGAGGTTAAAGTTGTTATATAAAGCAATAACATCGTATATAAGCTTATACGATAAGGAACAAACAACAATCGATACAATCACCACTGAACAAACGATTTAAACAACTTAAGAGTTACTAACTGTAATTTCTTACAAGCAACAGAAAAAAAACATAATTGCAGACAGTACATCAATTTCGCACAAACCACTATAAATAAGAATGCGTTTAATAGGACACAGCGTGAAGTGAAAGTCTTTTTATTGTACCGCGTGGCATAACTGAATGTACAGTAAAGGTATTAATCACGTGATCAAAATTATGCATTTGATTGTGACGTTTGACCAGCCCATTGTGTGCGTGTCACATGTGCGTACAGTCTCTTACTAACGTAATGTTACTTTTTTGTTGTCGAGTTAACCAATAGAAGTTAAGAATTAACAATGCCAATAAAATATCATAAATGTATATTTTGATCTGTTTATAGTTTTAAACATGAAAAGGGGTCGCGGAAAATTTTAATCAATTAAAAAAGGTTTCAAAAGCTTAAAAGTTTGGGAAGGCCAAATCTATACCATCAGCATTTGAAAACTTAACAAAATCATCAGTCTTACAATTCGTAAAGCATGCAAATCAAAAGGCAAAATTATCTTAATATTGTGTTGTAACAATAGAAACTGTTAAATAGCTAGCATTGGTAGTTATATATATACCGTTATCGCTAAATGTTTGGTCGAAAACGTTTGAATAGTTAAATAAATGGTTGGCACGCGAAGTTGCTTTCATAATAATATTATTCATAAACTGGACACTATAATTAAAAGGTTGCCGACTCCTGTACTACACAATCGGATGACAATTGCTGACAAACCTTTTACTACAACCACACACATAAACAAAGCAATAATTATTAAATACAATTCCGCTCACGCTTTCACTGTGTTGTCGAATTCCCAGCAAAGAACACGGGATACTTGTTTCGTCTCCACCGATGTCCGTTCTCGTTAATTCGTTTCTCCGCCAAAGCTGGTTCTCAGGTTTTCTGAAGATTTTGATTTAGTTATAATAAGTATTAATAGCACGATACAAGGAATTTTAATAAAGGCTTAGGATTATTCGCCTCTCAGGCGAGGGTTAACTTTGCTTTTATTTTCCTGTAATTTAGTATTTTCCTCACTAGTTAAGAATCGTGTAAAGAATTTATCGAGCACTCAAGGTTACACCAGACTAATATGTTGTTTGTGGATAATATGTTAGCGCTGACAAATACAATTAATCAATCTGTAAGTTATCAAGAAATTATTCGTTTACATACACCCATTACAACCTTTCACTTTACTCCAAAAAATCGAGCACGAATCCCTACTCGCTCCCCAAAGTCTCTCTCGGCGTTTCTTTTGTTCAAATAGTAGTTTCTACATGGTCGATTAGGGTTAAAGTCATTACCATCATGGTAGCTTGGGGTTAAAGTCATCACCAATGATTAAAGTCATTAAATATGGCACAAACAACTTAAAAGTTAAAAACTACAATTCTAAAAGCAGAAACTGGACTCGACGTATTGACGAGCTCCATAAGATCTCAGTATAAACATAATATTTATGTAAGGTTCTACACTGTGTTTTAACCTACAAACTACACTATCGGATGATAATTGCTGATAAACCTTTTACTACGACCACACGCATAAACAAAGTAATACTTTTAAAATACGAATCCGCTCACGCTTTCACTGTGTTGTCGAATTCCCAGCAAGAAACACGGGATACTAGTTTCGTCTCCACCGATGTCCGTTCTCTTCGATTCTTTTCTCCGCAAAAGCTGATTTTCAAGTTTTCTGCAGATTTTCATTTAATTATAATAAGTATTAATTACACGATTCTCTCCAGCCTCATGTTTACACTTTGTACAGAGGATCCCAACAAAGGTCAAGGATTACTCGCTTCTCAGACGAGGTTAATTCTGCTTTTCTTTTCTGGTAATTTATTATTTTCCTTATAAGTTAAGAATTGTGCAAAGAATTTTTCGGGCACCCATGCTCGATTTTACACAGGGTTAATGTGTTATTTAAAACACGTTTTAATTGGTACGTTTAAATTTAAGTTACAATTTTTATCTTCGGTCCTATCAACCTCTTTTTACAGGAGTCGTCGACCACCTGCTTGTCACAACCGCTTCGTGTTTGATCGTTTCCACGGTTGATTAAATAGTTTCTGCATAATGAAACTGGTTAATATCAACATAAATTGTTGGTTATCAAGAAGTTGTTATTATTTTATAAGTCATTATTTTAACCTAAAATTGAAAATGTTTCAGTGACAAATATACGTCATAATAATAATGTTAAAATTAAATATTGGTTATTTTTAGTTACGTGGGAAAAAAACTTTATAAAAATGTACCTGTACCGCAACGATAACGCGCCAACCCATTAAGGTGGTTATCAATTATGTACACAATTCTACGGAGTAGCATTAATACGACGCTTATCACCTTTGCGCACGAAACACCAGCGAGGACCTCAGATCGCCTCCACTGCCACAAGCCCCTTCTGCTGCTCTGCTGATTGAATGGTTGTCCCCGCAGGAGAATTCTGTTGCAATTAAGTTACAAATATGTATTTTGCCTGTAGAATAGTTAACGGTTAAATTATTTATTTTGCCCTTCTTACCCTTTGTGCTGCACTACACTACTTCTGATCCAGGTAATGAATGGCTGGATGAGATGTTACTATTTATACCACGGAAGGGCGGAAATGCCCCCGTTATTGCCTTTTTCTCGTTTAGCCCAAAGTTGACCTCATGACCCATAAGCAACGCTTCGCATTTTATCTCGATCACTGTGTTTGATCAAAGCTATCATTGGTTTAACAAATATTCCTCCAAATTGATAAATTAAACCGATTGTCATAACAACCCAAGTTACATTGATGGTGGTCGATATACCACCTTGTTTAGCTGTTGCCCAACCCTATGTTGAATATGTTATTGTCGATCATACGATCTGCGAGTTCGCGTGTATAGAAGATGTTTAAAAGTCGGTTTAATCAGCTGTGGGAATGATGGTCGTACATGAATGGTCGTCAATATTATGTGTAACAGGGGTCAGGTCGCCGGACAAACATCTAGTGGACAATGAAACACATGGAATAGCAATTTTGATATTTTTGTTTTAAGTCTATAATTTATCACGAGAGTGGCTTAATCAATCTACCATGGCGTGGTTTTTCCGTTTATTGTTTGATTATCACTAGTTGTTAAATTCATTTAATTACTTTTTATTTTTTTTTATATAAGTAAGTTACGAACTTACTTAATCAATTTTTTTTGTGGTAAAGCACATACATACTTAGAGTATTAATTATTTTAACTTTAATAAAGTCGACATACGTTGCAAGTTGCAACACAAAACGCTTTTAAATGTTTCATCAATACATAACAAAATGTAAGTTTTGATATTATTTTATT
>CH002934.1:113410-124409 GCA_000149265.1 Ciona savignyi
ACTAGATCGTTCTAATATAGAAATATTATACCAACAACACGCGGCGACATTAATGACATAAAATGCTTAAGAATAGCGTGAGATAAAATGCTTTGGCGACACCAAACGGAATTTTCTACTTATGTGAACCACCAAATCTATAGTGTTGGTTCATATTCACGTATTTCTAGTTTCGACTCTTTTTTCATCTTTAGGTCACTTAAATAGAATAAACAAATTTTAAGGAAAAAACGCAGAAGAAACAGATGACTGATTGGCGGACACGGATTACGTCACCTAAATATCTGCAAAGTGCATACATTACCATTGGCTCTTGCGTTTGTATGGATTTCAGGTTCTTCTTTATATGTTGTGTTTTAAAGCTGAAATGTTCAATATTATTTTACTTGTAATGTGGTCAAATGCGCCTGCAAGAATCTTTCGGCCAATATAACCCAGATGTTATTTTTTAATAACTTTAAAAACAAACTATTGTTTCTCTTCTGCGGCAATATATGGTCGTTTATATGAACTACAAACATAATAAGCGCGTAGAAATGTTCTAAATAAAGACGTTCTTTATTGTAAACTGTGCTATAAAGAACTTCCAAAGTATAGTCATCACTCAAATACTCAATTTTATGCGTTTTTAATTTTTATATGATTTTTTACCATGCTAAGTTTCGATCTCGTGATTGGTGTCTAAGATCGTGACTAAGGCCGACCATTTCTGTGTGTTAATGGCATATCTATCGTTCGCATTAACCATTCGATTACACGACCGTATTGTTTCGATGCGTTGCTGAAGAATCGCAGTTGCATGCTTTGGCGACATCAAGCGGATACCTTACAGCTACGGCCAAACTTGGCCATCTAAGTATTTACGATTACTCTAACCGGATTAATTTCTTTATATTGTATTTTTTCATTTTAAATTTACACTTAGGTTTGGCGGCCACGTCTGGCTATACCTACGCTAAATAATTAATATGAATATAGAAGTGTTTTAACGACTGTCGTTTTTCTTCTTTTCCCATTCACTCGGTGAAAACATAAAAAATATCATATATGCTACTTACTTGATGATTTTTTTGCACCGAAAGCGAATTTCCATTCACAAAATCTTTAAAAAATATACAATAATAACTTAGACAAGATCAAAACTACTGTCAGTCAAAGGTACCAAAAGGGACTTCGCCAAATGCAGGGGATAACAAGACTATCTTATCGTTACACAGATCGAACTAACAAGGAATGTTAGCACACGGGCATCCGTTTCTGTCAGATTAGCCTACCTAGCAAATGTAAGGGAGCATTCTTACACGAGTAATACATTGATTATCTCGCTTTCATTGTCAAGTTATCAGAGCCTTTGTGTTGTAAGTATAGCTGGTTTCGGGAACGTAATATTAACCGTCTTTGTGCAGTTTGTGCAAAAAATTGTCGGGTCTGCAAACACAGTAATGCGCTAACACCATAGACCAACGAATGTTTTCCAGCTTGATTTTTCTAAAGGTTAATTGTGTTTTTCTTTAATTATTGTAATTTTTAATGTAATTAGAGTAAACTTGTTTCATTATAGCTCTTGTATGTAAGCACTTAATTTAAGCTACTTGAATATTCATAAATATCTTAGCCTATACTTTCAACAACTACAATAAACAATATTCAAAGACGGTAATGTTTAGTTGTGTAGCGATTGATTGATGCGACAGATTCATATATCGCGTCATAAGTAAACAAACAGTCTTAAGAAGAAACCTATTATAAGGTCGAAAATAACCCGATATTAAAAAAGATTAGTAAGAAGTTAACTAAAAAATAATGGCGGTAACGAAAAGGGGGGTTTCCCGTCGTCAATGGTGACAATAGAAAAAGAACGCTATCGCTTTGTTTCGATTCAGTTTCGCCGAAAAACAGCGTCACGGTTGATAGATTTGACCTTGTTGATAGTTTCATCAACTTTTTTCTGTAGCTAAAGTTTTTAAATTAAGAAATATTTTCGTTTTTTCCAATAAAATTTCCTACGAATAAATCAAAGCGTAATTTTGTAGTTTTGTTACTATTAGAAGTAAGTAATCCTAAACATTCCTTTCTAATTGTTTGTATTGTAGCAAATTAACTATTTTTGGGTAGATTTTTTATGCAATAATCATAGTGGTACTATTTATCGGAAGCCTACAATGTTAATTTCTATACCCAGTATGCAACTTATAAACACTCTTTCCAGTTTCTAGAAAACACCTGGATTTTAATTTGATTCAAATAACAAATAAGTTCACCTCCTACATAGTCTAGCATAAATCTCAAGTGAGTTGAACTACTACTGTTTCTGTTACACGCATTGTGGCCAATCGTGGAGGCAAATGTCAGATTAACCAGATGTGAATTCAATCATTTTATTCTCACGCTGGTTCCCCTAATGAGCTTGCATGTCGGTGGAATCAGGAAAAACAAGATTTGCAGACATCCTATCCATCTGCAGTGGGACATCTACTGGTCTCGATAACGGTTTGTTTGTTATTGTGTTTCTTAACAGTTGACACTTTGCAATTTCCATAAATTGTCACTTTTATCTCATGTGCTAGGGGTTAAGCATAGAGGTGTAGGGTTTTCTCAACATTAGGCCGACTATCATTAGCCCCAACTGAATGCAATGAAATAATTGGTTATATTGATTTAGGGAACAGCTCAGCCATACACAACATACTGGATAGCTCCTGTAACCCGACGGTGGGCCCGCAGTGATCTGACGATTGCTTGTGTGATATTGCCACCTTTTATTGTCATGAATATCCTAATGTATCCTAAACTTATTAAGGTATTCTATAATAAATAAGTCAGATTTGTATTAAAATCATGTCAAAGTTTATTTTTATGCAATTTTTGACCTTAAACCTGGGTCTAGGTAAACAATTTTGTTGTATAAAATTTTGTTGATTCATTCCAGATCCAAGCTGGAAAGGAAACATTCGATCGAAGATTGAAAATGATCTTTCCTACCAAGTCCAGGAGGCACTAGCTCCCATTGTTACATCACAAAAGAAATGGGCATCAAAGAAAAAAGCGGAACGAAGGAAAGCCTTGAATTTGCAGGTTAGGATTGGACATTTATGTTTATCTCCGTGAGTGGGTAAACGCAAGGGGGTTTATCACATGTACAATTGTCAGATCACATTGCACTCACAGTCGGGTTACCAAAGCTATTGCTGTGTTTTGTCTATGTTTCCGATGTTTCTTTAATTTGGTAGATCCCTGTAATTCACAATGACCCTTAAGTGCCTTGCCCAAGGATACAACTGACTAGCTAGCGACCAGTTGAATCTGCAACCCTTCAACTGAAAAGCGTTGCACTAACCCACTAGGCTCTTCACAAACTGAAGATATATTAAATCCAGTTTCGATTAGTTTTTCTAATCTATGAGGAGCATAAACCAACTAAACTACATTCCAAACCCCCGACCCCAGGTAAACTACATGCAGCAAAGACGACCTCTCACCCAGATAGCCCCGGAACCAGGGGATCGGTTCAAATATATCGACGTGAATTACATCCCCCAACAAGACCAGTTGTACAGCGGTGGAAGAAGTGCTTTCCCAGCTTCCCTCGCTAATTTAAGACTTTTGAAAACTGGAGGCAGAAATAGAGGTTTGGATTGATTGGTAATAGTGGTTTATTTGGCTGTAACTTATCTCTTGTGGTACGTAGATGATGGGGTTTTTATGTTTATTCACAAGGATTAGAAAAAGCAAACGGTTAAAACACAGGCAATTATCATATTACCTTAAGTCTACAGTCCTGCTAACCAAGCTGTTGCAGTTTATTCAATATGATGAAGATATTGTTACAGATTTTGTTCAGTATAGTGATGAGATAAGATCATTTTAAGTATTACTTTAGTCCACATTTCATGATTTGTACACTAAATTTACAAGTTGCAAGAAAGAGCATATCACAATAAAGATCATCATAACAATTTTAATAAGTTTAAAAAAAAATTTTGGAAAAAAAAGTAGTTTTGTAATTTTAAAAACAACAAAAGTAGTTTATTTAATGAAAATCCGAGTCCAACATAACTCTGTTCCAGGATACGGTCGGAATGAGGGTGATCGGAACTTGTGTGGGGGGTTGGACTTGACTCTGCTCGATAACTCCAGTTCAAACTTATTTTCAATATCGAGGAGAGGTTTTCCTGGGAGTACGTTGAAGTAAGTTGAATAGCCTGATGGGTTTGTGCATCAACTTACAGTCGGAAGGTCTAGTGGGCAAGTAACTGAGCAGTCATCGCCTGAACACAGTGGATTAATGTTTTTTCTGAATTGAAGGAACATCTCAATCATTTAGTATCATTATGGTTGCTCAAAATCCTACATTTATTTATTAGTTGAGTATTCATTTTGCCATCTATTTCTGTTCCTATGTCATGATGTATTCTGTTTAATGATAAGTGGGATTTAATTTCAGTATATATTTAATATATATATATATATATATTTCACCCTGATTAACATAGGCCTACTTAGTATATTATTAAATTGAAATTGTAATATAATTGCCTTGAGAGCACACAGAAACTCCCCTCACAAACACAGAGTCATAACTCATTTTAAACTTCCCATTGTATTTTCTCTTCTTTGTTTATTGTTCTTTCACCCAGGCCTTTGATGCCAAGAATCGGAGAATACAATGGATTAACCATGCCAAGCTATGGGATGAATAGACAGTGTTTCCAGGTATAACTGATCATTTGGTGTTTCATACATAGTGTGGCAACATGAGGTCTGGTGAACTATTGGGGAATATAGAAGATTATTTCACTGTTTTGTGCCTTGAATTATATCACATTTCCTGAACAATTATTTGTATCAAATTTTGTATTCACCCCAATATGGGTTTGGAACTGATCTTGATAAAATAAATATACGAGCGCAGTCTTACAAAGTTGTGCATAAATAAGTGGATTATATTTTCCCTAAAAGGTAAGGTGGATGAGCATTTTAACATGGATATTCATCAAAATAAATTGTCTCCCAATGTTGTGTATTGTATATTATTAACATGGGAGTTTGAAACATTAAGTTTCTAAGCAGATTAAAAGTTTACATTAAAGTTACAAAGATTAGCTTATTAAAATGCTTGTGTAATTTTCCCAACTGTCTGTAACTTTACCCCGACGGTTTCACGTAGGTATTACTTTAACCCTATACTTCCACGCAGGTGTATACAAAGGATGGAATGAACAATCTCTTAAATTCAAAATCTCGCCAATCGAAACTCACTCAAATGGGAAACGGCAAATACGTCAACAAACATGGAATTACACTTAGCAGGGTTGGACCTTTTTGGCCAAGTGGGTTCGGACCGGTTTGCCAATGCCCTGAGTAAGTCGTGTAATTAAAATATAAAAATCTAGTCAAAAGCTGTTTTTTTTCTTTTGTTAATTAAACAATGCTTTTCTGAATATTAAATGTTTAATTAAAAAAGCCGTTTTTACTTGTAAAAACTTGTTTTTTTTTTATTTTTCTACTCTAAACATTATTTTAAGCATCAACAATTAAAATATATAACAAAAATGGTAAACAAAAAAAGTGCAAATATCATATGATACAAAAATAAAATAAATGAAAACCATTTATAAAACAGAATAAAAAATAATAAACTGAGCTAATATTGAACTAAAATTTTGTTTAACAGATTTCTTGTGTGTTGCCCTAAGAATGAATTATACGGAGAAGCATTCGGTAAGTAATTGGAACAATATATATTCTGATATGTTACTGTACGTGCTTAACAAGGATTTCCTGAACCCAATTGTTTAATGGTTTCAAATAAATTAAAGAAACATCTAAATCATACACAACACACTGCAATAGCTCCGGTAACCCGATAATGGGCGCGAGGTGATCTGACGATTGCCCGTGTGATGATACCTCCTCTTTTTGGGCCTTCCATGGCCTAAATTCCTGGTCCCGGTAGCTACTGTGGACCCGCCCATATTAATGTAATGTAATACCTCCTCTTCCATTTACAAGGATAAAACACCAATATCCACTTCCCCATCATAATTTATCTTTGAGTAAATAATAATATAAATCCTTCTTCCCACCTGCCAAGATACAAATATCACTTCCATCCAGTGAAACCCAAGTTACCCGATGTCCGTGCCCTCGAAGAGATCCTACCTTCCCCGAGGTCTGATGCCACACCCCGCTCCATCAACAAACAACCATCCACCAAACCGATGTGGCACGGCAAACCGGTTGTGTACGACAGCGAGCGATCCTCCAGGTCTCCTCCCCCCCACTCTGTGCCGTACGGGATGCCGGAATCTCTCGTGTTCGAGTCCAGATTCGAATCGGGGAATCTGCGTCAAGTGAGAAGAATGTAAGTATCATTTGTGCATTAAATTTGCTTCAGCCTGTTTTAGTTTAGTTTAGTTTATTTTTTCGCACCTTCGTTACAATAAAGAAGAATAAAACAGTAAATTTAAATTAAAAAGACAGGATAAAACGGAAAATCCACAGTAGTTAAAACACGTCAGTGAATAGACACATTGCAAATTAAGGAAAAAAACGACGTGGCCGTTAAATCGGTATAAGTGTCGGCATTTTACAAATAATTGTAAGGTTGTGGGCTCAAAACCCACTGCTAGATAGTCGGTGGTATTCTTGACAAGGTACTTACCGCCTGAACTACAAGGCTTGCCGAACTTATCTATGATAACAGTTTATAAAATTTTATGTCCTCATATTTATATTGATCCCTGTGTGTGGGTTAATGATCATCAATCTAAGCCAGATGTCAAATTACCACGTGAAGTCTGGTTGTTGGTGCAATATTGCTATGCGTTGTGTATATTCCATCGCTTTTGTTCAACTCATTCTAGTTGTTCAACTCATTCTAGTTGAACTGAATTGAGCTGATGACTATTAAGTGCCTTGCTCAAGCACACAACCAGCATAAAGTGACCACGGTTAAGACCCACAGGATCAGAGGAACAAACCCTACCCCCCTCCTTGCGGCAGTAGGGTCGCCCACCTAACCCCATGCTCTCTATGAGCAAAGCATTTTCCATCAATAAAATATGTTAATAGAGGTGAGAATGAATATGAACTGGTGTTGAAAACGGACATGTACACCAACCGCCACACCCAATGGTATTACTTCAAAATACAACAAGCAAAACCAAATTGCGTCTACAAGTTCAGCATTATCAACTTTTTAAAGAAGGACAGTCTGTACAACTATGGTAAGAGCAGATTATAAAGTAAATACTGCTACACTTAGATGTGTTTACTTTTTCAGCATTTCTCCACATAGCTTAAATACTAACCTTTACCAAATGCTTTAATTCTATTTTCCCATATAGTTCTTCACCAATCATGACTCTCCTTAGCTTAAAAACTAACCTTTTGTCGTACGCTGCAGTTCTTTTACCTTTTTCATATATCTTGCATTGGTTCATATGGTACAGATATGGGATTTCAATATTAGCAGGTGGAGAAACTTTGCTAAAGGTTTTAACCATAGTTATTTTTATATATTTGTCAATTATCTAAGCTATTGCAGTGTTTTGTATATTATGTTACTTAGTTGTAATACAACCCATTAATTTACTGGGTCCAGGTCAGTTTGGTGCTTTGACCGAGTTCACATTCGGTTAGCAAGTGAGAACCAATTACTGAAATATCTTGGTTATAAAATTCAAACCACAGCTTTCAAGTGCCATATTGTCAATGTCGCAAATTGTTATTCAATGAACTCTTTGCCCCACAAACCACCTAAGTTTACTCTCATATCGTCAAATTTCCTGTTTTGCAATAATATAATACAATCAATAAATCTTTCATTTGAAGGCTTTAGAAATAAGAATATTATAATTTAAAGTTTTAGGTTACTTAGCAGGCAATCACAGAAATACCTTCTTTATTTCTACATCATAATGGGTAAAATTGTATGACAATATTAAAGGAATTTAATTAATCGTTTGATAAATGAAGGTACTGGAGATTGATTAGCTTTAAATTAACGATTTGATTTTCAAGATAAAAAAACTTTATTTGAACATATGGTAGCATCATACTTTATTACTATTGATAAATAACAAGGTATTAGCTAGGATAGGATATTCATGTTTATCCCCATGGATGGGAAAACCCAAGTGGGTTACCGGTGGGCAATCGTCAGATTAGCAGTGTGTTGTTTATGATTCACATGTTTCTTTAATTTGGTAGAACCCATTAAGCCGCTGGGTTCAGGCAATGTCTGTTTTGTGCCTTGACCAAGGACACAACTGACTAGCTAGTGACCAGTTTTGTACCTGCAACCCTTCGCCTGTGATTGACAGTGATTGACAGTTTTAATTCTCAGGAATGAAGCCCCTTATATATTCTGAACACCTTGCGATGGAGAAGGGTATAGGCTGGTACAGGGCGGGACACAATATCAGCTATACCAGCCTCAATAACCCACGGAATACCATCCTTTCATTAGACTTGCAATATTACTGTCTAAAATTCGAGGTAATGTATTTTCCTTGCTATTTATAACTAGCATTCTACACTGAGTTATTCTTTGTTTCAATCTCATAAATTCAAATTGGTCTTTATCTCTCTATACAACACACTGCAATATAGCTATGGTAACCCGACGATGGGCGCGAGGTGGTCTGATGATTGACCGTGTGTTAACCCCCTTGGTTTTCCCATTCACAGAAATAAACATGAAAATTCTATCCTACTGTGGATTAGGATTTTTATATTTCCTAATTCTAATGAATTCAAATAGGGTTTATTATTTCCTACTGTATTGCTTCTATAAAGCTTAGTTAACCCAATGGTTTGCCGTAGGTGATCTAATGATTTCCAGTGTGTTAAATCCCCTTGCGTTTTCCCATTCACCGGAATAAGCATGAATATCCAATCGAAGGTTGCAAATTTAAATTCCCAGATGTCATTTGAGTGGGAAGAATGTGAGCAAGACAGCATCTACGTTGCCCACTGCTACCCATACACCTACTCCAACCTGATAAAGGACATTAATGCGATCATGTCTTGTCTGAACACATCTGAAAACCTTCTTCCAGCCCCCGATTTACGGCGAACATTGAGAGTCCACTTCATTAACTCAGCCGGGGCTGAAGAGGCTGGGCATGGGGCTGGGGTAACCCGGGAGTTTTACCAACAGTTGGTACGTACTGCGTTTGAACCTTCGCGTGGGTTGTTCAAGTTAACCGACGACGGGGATTTGTACCCCAACCCTTGTGCTGATGGGTGGTCGAGAATATGAGTAAGCACTTCTTCTTTCTCGGCCGATTGTTAGGGAAGGTAAGTCATTAAATTTTCACCATTGTTTAAAGATTCCCTGAATATTTTGTCAAATACACCTTGCATGTACTAACCCACCAAACCAAAACCACATAGATATCTTATATAGAGATTCATAGATATGTTATATATTGTAAGATTCATAGATATCTTTTATATTGTGAGATTCATAGATATCTTATATATTGTGAGATTCATAGATATCTTATATATCATGAAATTCATAGATATCTTATATAGTATGAGATTCATGGATATCTTATATAGCAGCGATTCCCGAACTTTTTTTGTTGGCGGCGCCTTTTGTAAACTTATTAAACCTTGCGGCTCCCTCATTAAGCCAAAATTTTCAAACTGCATGTATTGTATATTGTATATCCAGACTATAGCATGCATTTGGATAACCATTCAAACTCTTTAAAACTATTCACTAAACTACTGAAGTGACGAAGTCAATTAATGCAAAGCAGTTATTTGACAAACCATTATTCGAAAACAATGCCATGTTAGTGAGCAAATAGTGGCAGATAACACCGAACAATGGATTTTACAAGTAAAACGAATACTGTATGCCAGTGTATGGGGTTGCACACCAGGCTCAAACATCTCCAATTAACGTTTTACTGGTGTAACACCCATGTACTGTTTTTTTTTTGGGAAAAAATAATAAATGCAGCAACTTCCGCATGCTTTTGCGGCGCCCCTGGGCGACGCGGCGCCCAGTTTGGGAACCGCTGTTATATAGTATGAGATTCATAGATATCTTATATATTATAAGATTTATATATATCTTATATATCATGAGATTCATAGATATCTTATATATTACGAGATTCATAGATATCTTATATATTGTGAGATTCATGGATATCTTATATATCATGAGATTCATAGATATCTTATATATTATGAGATTCATAGATATCTTGTATATTGTGAGATTCATAGATATCTTATATATTATGAGATTCATAGATATCTTATATATCATGAGATTCATAGATATCTTATATATCATGAGATTCATAGATATCTTATATATTATGAGATTCATAGATATCTTATATATTATGAGATTTAAAGATATCCTATATATTATAAGATTCATAAATATCTTATATATAATGAGATTCATAGATATTTTATATATTATTAAAATTATAGATATCTCATATATTATTAATAGATATCTCATATATTATTAATAGATATCTTATATATCATGAGATTCATAGATATCTTATATATTATGAGATTCATAGATATCTTGTATATTATGAGATTCATAGATATCTGATATATTATAAAATTTATAGATATCTTATTAAACTGCAAATCAATTTGTAACAAGATATTCAATATATAAAAAGGTTCATAGATATCTTATATCTACAAGATACATCCATCTACTATCCAACTACAAACTCAACATTCAAATGCGAGTCGCGGTTGACCGATTTCGTGAGGGACTCGCTGACGTAATCTCCATCGAGTGGTTGCGAATGTTTGACCACCGGGAGTGCCAGACAATCATCTCAGGAGCGCAAGTGGCGATTGACGTTGACGATATGAAGACCAACGCGGCATATTCAGGTTGTCCATGGTGTCATGTGTGGTTGGGTCATTGTTGGTGAAACTTTTCCAAAACAAAATATTAAAAAGTTTCAACAAACTGTTTTTTATGAAAATTCCC
>CH002934.1:124509-136781 GCA_000149265.1 Ciona savignyi
ACAGGAGGTTACACAGCCGAACACCCAACGATCGAAATATTCTGGAGAGTTTTGCACAATTTTACCAAAGAAGAAAAACGAAAATTTTTACTTTTTGTGACGAGTTGTTCAAGACCTCCCTTGCTGGGGTTTAAGGTTGGTGGTTTAAAACTTTAACCAAGGGTGCGGGGGAACATTCTATGTATTGTTGTCATTATATTCTCGAGTTGCTGGAGCTATTACAGTCTGTGGATGATTGGTTCATTTATATCCTCGTGGGTGGGAAGCCAGGTTTTATCCACAGGTATCGTAAGACACCTCATGCCCACAGTCGAGTTGCTGGAGCTAATACAGTGTGTGGATGGTTGGTACATTTATATCCTCGTGGGTGGGAAGCCAGGCTCTTTTTATCCATGGGTATCGTAAGACACCTCATGCTTTCAGTCGAGTTGCTGGAGCTATTACAGTGTGTGGATGGTTGGTTCATTTATATCCTCGTGGATGGTAAGCCAGGCTTTATCCACGGGTATCGTAGGACACCTCATGCCCACAGTTGAGTTGTTGGAGTTATTACAGTGTGTGGATGGTTGGTTCATTTATATCCTCATGGGTGGGAAGCCAGGCTTTATCCACGGGTATCGTAAGACACCTTATGCTCACAGTTGAGTTGCTGGAGCTGATACAGTGTGTGGGTGGTTGGTTCGTTTATATCCTCGTGGGTGGGAAGCCAGGCTTTATCCACGGGTATCGTAGGACACCTCATGCCCACAGTTGAGTTGTTGGAGTTATTACAGTGTGTGGATGGTTGGTTCATTTATATCCGCGTGGGTGGGAAGCCAGGCTTTATCCATGGGTATCGTAAGAAACCTCATGCCCACAGTCGAGTTGCTGGAGCTATTACAGTGTATGGATGGTTGGTTCATTTATATCCTCGTGGGTGGGAAGCCAGGTTTTATCCACGGGTATCGTAAGACACCTCATGCTCACAGTCAAGTTGCTGGAGCTATTACAGTGTGTGGATGGTTATTTCATTTATATCCTTGTGGGTGGTAAGCCAGGCTTTATCCACGGGTATCGTAGGACACCTCATGCCCACAGTTGAGTTGTTGGAGTTATTACAGTGTGTGGATGGTTGGTTCATTTATATCCTCGTGGGTGGGAAGCCAGGCTCTTTTTATCCATGGGTATCGTAAGACACCTCATGCTTACAGTCGAGTTGCTGGAGCTATTACAGTGTGTGGATGGTTGGTTCATTTATATCCTCGTCGATGGTAAGTTAGGCTTTATCCACGGGTATCGTAGGACACCTCATGCCCACAGTTGAGTTGTTGGAGTTATTACAGTGTGTGGATGGTTGGTTCATTTATATCCTCGTGAATGGAAAGCCAAGTTTTATCCATGGGTATCGTAAGACACCTCTTGCCCACAGTCGAGTTACTGGAGCTATAACAGTGTGTGGATGGTTGGTTCATTTATATCCTCGTGGATGGGAAGCCAGGCTTTAACCACGGGTATCGTAAGACACCTCATGCCCACAGTCGAGTTGCTGGAGCTATTACAGGGTGTGGACAGTTGGTTCATTTATATCCTCGTGGGTGGGAAGCCAGGGTGTATCCACGGGTATCGTAAGACATCTCATGCTCACAGTCGAGTTGCAGGAGTTATTACAGTGTGTGGATGGTTGGTTCATTTATATCCTCGTGAATGGGAAGCCAGGCTTTATCCACGGGCATCATAAGACACTTCATGCCTACAGTCGAGTAGCTGGAGGTATTACAATGTGTGTATGGTTGTTTTATTTATATCCTCGTGGATGGGAAGCCAGGCTTTATCCATGGGTATCGTAAGACATCTCATGCCCACAGTCGGGTTGCTGAAGCTATTACAGTGTGTGAATGGTTGGTTCATTTATATCCTTGTGGGTGGGAAGCCAGGCTTTATCCACGGGTATCGTAAGACACCTCATGCTCACAGTCGGGTTGCTGGAGCAAAATTAATTGTCCATTCAATTGCTGTAGTTCTGGTTGGTATATAAATATTTACCCCATTTAGGAAATGGACCCCCCATTTTGCATCCACAATGGGGGAACCCCCGACCGCTTACCCACCTCGTCTACTTGTTTAAACCTCGTTCGCATCCCCCAATATATTGATGACATCACAATGAGAGACAAACTTATTTATTGCGTCGAGAGTCTAGCTGGATTCGAACTTTCGTAGAATGTGTTTGTGGGAATGATTGCTGCTATTCTAAAGACGTAAATATGGAATCACAGCAGTTTATACTTTTCCTTACCCACCATATCCTAATCAATGGGATAACTATAAAGATAATATAATACTGCAATGTTCGTTGACTTTCTATTGTATTACTGGAAATAGTTTTAAATATTTATCAACAGATTTTTGTGTTTATATTATTTTTAGTACCGAATAAGATGAGTCAATAAATATATTCACAATGCATAAAGAACTGTTTAAACACATGGGGAATTAAATCAACATTTGAACATTATAAGCGTTTATTGAATACATGGAACAGTAATCGTATCAACATTTGAACAATATAAGCGTTTATTAAATACATGGAACAATAATTAAATCAACAAACGCATTTAATAATATACTGATTCCATTATGTTTTATTAATTTTTAATGTGAAATATATATCACCCACATAGACGTAATATGGGAATGGTGGTGAAAGATGTAATTGGTTGAAACATCTGATCTATTCCATATGAACCACCATTAGTTTGATCCAAATACATGGTCACACAAGTGTTGTAAACAATGGATCGGTTGTGCTGCATAACTGTATGTAGCTCCTGTGTGGCATCAGTGCTTTATAGTGTTGTACTGTGTCGACAATGTTAGGATATTATACATTGGAGTTTTTTGGTTTTTCTCCTTGGATCAGTAACTAACAGTTTTGGTTCAGTAATCGCGGATTTGTATTCTTCAAACCACACTTTGAGATCATCAATCTTATGTCCTTCTAAAATAAAATTCTAAAAGAAAGTTTAAACTAAGTTGAACAAGCGGTTAAGCAACAGCACAACACTAATATTATACTCGCAGAGAGTGTTATCACACAAGTAATTGTCAGATAACCTCGCACCCAACAATACTTTAGATTATGGTTGAACCCATTAATCCACTGGATTCATGCAAAGTCCGCTAAGTGCTTCACCCACACAATCAACGAGAATCGAGTTTTGAACTCTCAACTCTTCGACTAAATAGCGACACAATTGCCCACCAAGCAACTCTACCGAACAAAACTTTTAAACTGCAACGTGCAGTTTCGGTGCTTTTTTTCTTTTTTACAATTTTATCATTTACCGGCATGGTGACCTTTTTTAATCAGAGGTATCTATGGTTTTAAAAACAATCAACAAACTTTTTTTCGATTCATAAACATAACAGAATGGTGATTCTCTGTAGAATGGTCATTACAACAGGGTATCCTGAATCTAAACTTAATATTGTGGTATGGACTTGTCGGTAATTTGAATAACAGGGCCAGATGTATGTGATATTGTGTTTGTATCATGACATTAAAGCTCTTTTTTATCTCTTTCGTTTTATGTAAATAAGTACCCAAATAGCATAAAGAAACCTAAATCATTTAAACTTGATTCATTTAAAACACATCAAGCAAAAGCAACATCACATGAAACTGAGGCTTACCTGGGGAGAAGGGAGTTGTTGTATTGCTACTTGCAACATACGTTGACCTTCTGGTGAAAGTTCGTTCCATTCCAAATCCAGTTTCGATATTTTGCCAACACACCCAGCCAGACATTGTGCTGCGTGGTCATCCAACCTCCAATAGCTTCTCATTGTAAGTTTGATCTGTGTGGAACAGGAATGTTAAAATTCCACAATGAATATATCCTGTGTATTGAATTAAATGTTCAATAATCAACTATCAAACAAACTAATTTGAATATTCATTTAAAATATAACAAGTTATAACAACTTAGCAGCTGGAATATTGGGGGCAAAACATGATTTGATATCTTTGTACATTTTATTAATATAGTAGCCCGTGTTGGAACTGTATGGTGATTCGCTGGCGATAGTCGTTACAGCAGGGTATCCTGGAACTTAACAAAATCAGGGAGTCACTGTGAACATAGGCAACTAAGTCAGGTGGTAGGATGGTTAACGCTACCGATACATTATACACATTGTTAAACAAGAACAGTCTTAGGGACGAGCCCATGATGGGTTTAAACCTTGTTCAGATTAAAAAACAAAGTTTGTCTTCCATCTGTTCGCGCAACTAAATCTCTTTAATTCCATATGATACAACTGTTAAAAATAACCTTGTATTAACATAATGGTAATTCGTAGGTTTATAGTTGATTAAGGTTTGGTTGAGCTGTCAATCAAATCACCGAGAAGCTACATAGCAAACCACAGCGTGCAGTGGTAACTTTGATCTTGGGTTTTATAAGCGAGGACGGGTTAACGTTGAATTGTAAAGCAATTACCATATTTATTTATCATTATCTTATTTGTAGTATTATTTATTAAGAATTTTCTTTATATTTTGTATTGCTTAATAGGAAAATTAATGTTACAGCAAAAGTTTCGTTAAGGCTTATGTGCAGTAAATTTAGTTTTGAAACATTTTTCCATTTTTTTGGAAAATATATATTAGGTTTGGACGGTTTTGTGTCACCTCAAGTATACGGAAGGGATATGGGGTCTTAGTGTCAGTCTAATTATTTTGAAGTGTAAATTAATTAACAAAGGAGACATAATGTGGAAAAAGACGATACACACATATTTAATGCATCGATGATGATGTTAAAAACATGGAAGAATTTAGAAATATTTGTGGAAACAAGTTTGAGAGACACACAAGTTGGCGTGATGTATTTTAAAATCAGCCGCATCAAAATATCAAGCTTTGGGAGGGGGTGTGGGGATCTTGTAGTAGTGATGAGGATATCTAGTGATTGGGGCAGGGTAATATTGAGGTATGGACTTGTCGGTAGTTGAAATAAGTGGGCAGGGTATATAAGTGGTAATGCGCGTGTTTCATGACAATAAAGCTGATTATAAACAACTCAGTCCATTTTACACACAACCGCACAGAAAGTGGTCAGGATGAAGATCGAACCGAGAACCTGTCTGGTTATAACCTCCACTCTTGTATATGAGCTATTGTATGAAGTAACCTGGTTCCAACCATAACAGTTGGCTCCCATTTTGGTACTTTCATTTGACGGTTACTATTTATAAACTGATCAAGTGGAACAAAGTATTTTGATTATTCGAACATTAGTTTGTTTTGATACCTAAATTTACTTATGAAACCCTAAAATACATTAGTTTGTGTGTGTGTATAACAACAAAGTTATATAATGCTATTTACCTATTTTAACTAATATTATTACACAAAGAGACCAATTAAACTTAAATCATTTAAACTTGATTCATTTAAAACCCATCAATCATACACAACATCACATGAAATTGAGGCTTACCTGGGGAGAAGGGAGTTGTTGTATTGCTTTTTGCAACATACGTTGACCTCTTCGTGAAACGTTGTTCCAGTACAAATCCAGTTCCGATGTTTTGCCAACACACCCAGCCAGACATTGTGCTGCGTGGTCATCCAACCTCCCATAGTTTCCCACTGTAAGTTTGATCTGTGTGGAACAGGAATGTTAAAACTCCACAATGAATATATCCTGTGGATTATATGTTCAATAATCAACTATCAATCAAACAAATTTGAATATTCATTTCAAATATAACAAGTTATAACAACTTAGCAGCTGGAATATTGGGGCAAAACATGATTTGATATCTTTGTAAATTTTATTAATATAATCTTGTAGTAGTGATGAGGATATCTAGTGATTGGGGCAGGGTAATATTGTGGTATGGACTTGTCGGTAATTGAAATAAGTGGGCAGGGTATAAAAGTGGTAATGCGCGTGTTTCATGACAATAAAGCTCATTATAACCAACTCAGTCCATTTTACTCACAACCGCGCAGAAAGTGGTCAGGGTGAAGATCGAACCGAGAACCTGTCTGGTTATAACCTCCACTCTTGTATATGAGCTATTGTATGAAGTAACCTGGTTCCAACCATAACAGTTGGCTCCCATTTTGTTACTTTCATTTGATCGTCATTATTTATGTACGGGGGAAGAGAAACAAAATATTTTGATTATTCAAACATTAGTTTGGTTTGATGCCGAAAATGAGTTATAAAATCCTAAAATACATAATTTTTGTATATTTTTTTGTGTCTATACCAAGGAAGGTGTATCATGCATTTCAACCTCTTTTACTATGAATATTTGCCGTATATTTGGTAAACAGGTTAAAAAGATAATTTTAACGTGATCACCCAAACACCCAAAGTGAACTAAATCATTAATTCTTGATTCATTTAAAACACATCAATCATACACAACAACACATGAAACTGAGGCTTACCTGGGGAGAAGGGAGTTGTTGTATTGCTTCTTGCAACATACGTTGAGCTTCTGTTGAAAGTTTGTTCCAGTTCAAATTCAGTTCCGATATTTTGCCAACACACCCAGCCAGACATTGTGTTGCGTGGTCATCCAACCTCCCATAGCTTCTCACTGTAAGTTTGATCTGTGTGGAACAGGAATGTTTATAGTTGGTGAGATTTGGTTGAGGTGTCAATCAAATCACCGAGAAGCTACATAGCAAACCACAGCGTGCAGTGGTAACTTTGATCTTGCGGTTTATAAGCGAGGACGAGTTAATGTTGAATTGTAATGCAATTTCCACATTTATTTATCATTATCCTTTTTGTGGTATTAATTATTAAGCATCTTCTTTATATTTTGTATTGTTTTATAGAAATATTAATGTTTCAGCAAAAGTTTCTTTGAGGCTTTTGTGCAGTAAATTTAATTTTATAGCATTTTCCAATATTTTGAAAATATAAATTAGGTTTAGTGGTTAGCAGGGTATCCTGGAACTTAACCAGATCAGGGAGTCACTGTGAACATAGGCAATTAAGTCAGGTGGCAGTATGGTTAACGCAACCGATACAATATACGCAATGTTATACAAGAAAAGTCTTAAGGACGAGCCCTTGATGGGTTTAAACCTTGTTTAGATGAAAAAATTAAGTCATAAAAGTGATTTTTTAATGCAATTCCCAAATTTATTTATCGTTATATTCTTTGTGGTATTAACCAAGCCGCCCACACGAGGTCAGACCGTCACCGATGCTCTTTAACATGGCGGAAGAGGACGGGTTTGTGTCACCCTATGTGTACAAGGAGGGGTAGGGGGTCTTAGTGTTAGTCGAATTGCTTTGAAGTGTAAATTAAATAACAAAGGAGACATAATGTGGAAAAATACGATACACACATATTTAATGCATCGATAATGATGTTAAAAACATGGAAGAATTTATGAATATTTGTTAAAACAAGTTTGAGAGACACACAAGTTGGCGTGATGTATTTTAAAGTCAGCTGCATCAAAATATCAAGCTTTGGGAGGGGGTGTGGGGATCTTGTAGTGGTGATGAGGATATCTAGTGATTGGGGCAGGGTAATATTGTGGTATGGACTTGTCGGTAATTGAAATAAGTGGGCAGGGTATAAAAGTGGTAATGCGCGTGTTTCATGACAATAAAGCTCATTATAACCAACTCAGTCCATTTTACACACAACCGCGCAGAAAGTGGTCAGGGTGAAGATCGAACCGAGAACCTGTCTGGTTATAACCTCCACTCTTGTATATGAGCTATTGTATGAAGTAACCTGGTTCCAACCATAACAGTTGGCTCCCATTTTGTTACTTTCATTTGATCGTCATTATTTATGTACGGGGGAAGTGAAACAAAATATTTTGATTATTCAAACATAAGTTTGGTTTGATGCCGAAAATGAGTTATAAAATCTGCTCAAAATGACATAATTTTTGTATATTTTTTTGTGTCTATACCAAGGAAGGTGTATCATGCATTTCAACCTCTTTTACTATGAATATTTGCCGTACATTTGGTAAACAGGTTAAAAAGATAATTTTAACGTGATCACCCAAACACCCAAAGTGAACTAAATCATTAATTCTTGATTCATTTAAAACACATCAATCATACACAACAACACATGAAACTGAGGCTTACCTGGGGAGAAGGGAGTTGTTGTATTGCTTCTTGCAACATACGTTGAGCTTCTGTTGAAAGTTTGTTCCAGTTCAAATTCAGTTCCGATATTTTGCCAACACACCCAGCCAGACATTGTGTTGCGTGGTCATCCAACCTCCCATAGCTTCTCACTGTAAGTTTGATCTGTGTGGAACAGGAATGTTTATAGTTGGTGAGATTTGGTTAAGCTGTCAATCAAATCACCGAGAAGCTACATAGCAAACCACAGTGTGCAGTGGTAACTTTGATCTTGCGGTTTATAAGCGAGGACGAGTTAATGTTGAATTGTAATGCAATTTCCACATTTATTTATCATTATCTTATTTGTGGTATTAATTATTAAGCATCTTCTTTATATTTTGTATTGTTTTATAGAAGTATTAATGTTTCAGCAAAAGTTTCTTTGAGGCTTTTGTGCAGTAAATTTAATTTTATAGCATTTTCCAATATTTTGGAAATATAAATTAGGTTTAGTGGTTAGCAGGGTATCCTGGAACTTAACCAGATCAGGGAGTCACTGTGAACATAGGCAATTAAGTCAGGTGGCATTGGCAGTATGGTTAACACAACCGATACAATATACGCAATGTTATACAAGAAAAGTCTTAAGGACGAGCCCTTGAGGGGTTTAAACCTTGTTTAGATGAAAAAAATTAAGTCATAAAAGTGATTTTTTAATGCAATTCCCAAATTTATTTATCGTTATATTCTTTGTGGTATTAACCAAGCCGCCCACACGAGGTAAGACCGTCACCAATGCTCTACAACATGGCGGAAGAGGACGGGTTAGTGTCACCCTATGTGTACAAGGAGGGGTAGGGGGTCTTAGTGTTAGTCGAATTGTTTTGAAGTGTAAATTAAATAACAAAAGAGACATAATGTGGAAAATACACACATATTTAATGCATCGATAATGATGTTAAAAACATGGAAGAATTTAGGAATATTTGTTAAAACAAGTTTGAGAGACACACAAGTTGGCGTGATGTATTTTAAAGTCAGCCGCACCAAAATATCAAGCTTTGGGAGGGGGTGTGGGGATCTTGTAGTAGTGATGAGGATATCTAGTGATTGGGGCAGGGTAATATTGTGGTATGGACTTGTCGGTAATTGAAATAAGTGGGCAGGGTATAAAAGTGGTAATGCGCGTGTTTCATGACAATAAAGCTCATTATAAACAACTCAGTCCATTTTACACACAACCGCGCAGAAAGTGGTCAGGGTGAAGATCGAACCGAGAATCTGTCTGGTTATAACCTCCACTCTTGTATATGAGCTATTGTATGAAGTAACCTGGTTCCAACCTCAACAGTTGGCTCCCATTTTGGTACTTTTATTTGACCGTTACTATTTATAAACTGATCAAGTGGAACAAAGTTTTTTGATTATTCGAACAATAGTTTGTTTTAATGCCTAAATTTACTTATGAAACCCTAAAATACATTAATTTGTGTGTGTATAACAACAAAGTTATATAATGCTATTTACCTATTTTGACTAACTCTATTACATAAACAGCCCAAGTAAGCATAAATCATTTAAAATAACCTATATAGTACACATCAATCATACACAACATCACATGAAACTGAGGCTTACCTGGGGAGAAGGGAGTTGTTGTATTGCTTCTTGCAACATACGTTGACCTTCTGGTGAAAGTTTGCTCCAGTCCAAATCAATTTCCGATATTTTGCCAACACACCCAGCCAGACATTGTGCTGCGTGGTCATCCAACCTTTTATTAACCAACCCCCAACCACTTCTCACTGTAAGTTTGATCTGTGTGGAACAGGAATATTAAAACTACACAATGAATATATCCTGTGAATTATATGTTCAATAATCAACTATCAAAGAAAACCAAATTGAATATTCATTTTAAATATAACAAGTTATAACAACTTAGCAGCTGGAACATTGGGTGCAAAAGAGGATTTGATATCTTTGTACATTTTATTAATAATTCCCACATTTATTTATCATTATCTTCTTTGTGGTTTTAATTATTAAGCATCTTCTTTATATTTTGTATTGTTTCATAGGAATATTAAAGTTTATGCAAAAGTTTGTTTTAAGGCTTATGTGCAGTAATTTTAATTTTATAGCATTTTCGAAGTTTTTGAAAATATACATTAGGTTTAGCGGCCACCCCTGGCTATACCCACCCTAAATATATGATTGGGGTATAGAGGTTTTTAACGCCAGTCGTTTTGCCGTCTTTTTCAGTTTGAATTTTTTTTATAAAAGTCAATGTGGCATGTTTTTACTGTAGAAACAAAAGTAAATATAATATTTTAACATAACATTTTAAACAGCTCAAATAAGCTTAAATCATTAAAACTTAATACATTTAAAACACATCAATCATACACAACATCACATGAAACTGAGGCTTACCTGGGGAGAAGGGAGTTGTTGTATTGCTTCTTGCAACATACGTTGACCTTCTGGTGAAAGTTCGTTCCAGTTCATATACAGTTCCGATATTTTGCCAACACACCCAGCCAGACATTGTGCTGCGTGGTCATCCAATCTCCAATTGCTTCTTACTGTAAGTTTGATCTGTGTAGAACAGGAATGTTAAAACTCCACAATGAATATATCCTGTGAATTGAATTATATGTTTAATAATCAATTATATGAACTTATCCAAATCAGGGAGTCACTGTAAATACCATAGTTTATTTAAGAACAATATGAATATTTAATTTAAGAACCATATAAATACCATATGTTCTTAAATACAGTTATCCTGACCTTACAATGCTTCACATCTAGCACTGATGTAATACACTAGTTTACCCATAATTACTACACTCACAGTAATCCATTTTATATTTAAGAACCTTACCATACAGATATTGTAAGAATGTCATGAGATCTCGTGACTGCAGGATGTCCCTCTGTTGGTGGCTGGTTCATAGAAACCACCATTTCAATAATTAATTGTTTATTACAAGTCGGAAACTTGCTTACTAGTTGATTGTATTCTTTATTATGATTATCTTTGTGTAATAACTTTTGTCTCATTGTTTTTATTGCATAACTGTTATCTAAATCCCAACCAAAATATAATTTAAAGTGCAATATTGTTTTGCACATGATTTTATTTAATTTCATAGAAAGATGGTGGACTTATTATTGTAGAAGGAAGGATGTTGGGAACAAAGTTGGTGAAATGATGGTTTTCAAATTGTGACTGAACAAGGAGGCGGCCGGTTATACACAATCGTCTTAACTCATGATAAACATAAACACGAGCTTGCTTAAATTACACTTGTTATCCAAAACACAGCAATTCCAGACTTAACTAACTAGATACTCAGAAAAACTTGGTCTTTGTGGTGAAATACGTCATAATGGGGAAAACTGAAATAATTGAATGAATTATAATCACGTTTGAAATCGATATACAATGGGGACAATAATTCTTACAAGCATTTTAAATATGATTTTTTAATTAAAAAAATTATGGTAACTCGTAGTTTTATACTTAATTAAGGTTTGGTAGAGCTGTCAATCAAATCACTGAGAAGTGTGCAGGGCATGAAATGGTAGTGTGAAACAAGTGGTCAGGGTGAAGATAGCACCGAAAATCATTTCGATTAGAATTTATTTCCCCACATGTGGTTCTATAGAAGGCTGGTGATGTGCCACGAGACACTTATACAGTTGCCTCACTGGTCATTGCCTCCAGTGATGGAAAAAATGCCGTTGCTAATTCTAATATAAACACTCTGGTGATTTAATGTATTTTATAACGAAAACATTTTTATAGACTTCTCATGAACTGCTGTACAACAACACTGTAATAGCTGCAGTACAGTTGTGTAAATATACACATCTATAATAAATCAGTGATTGATGTGGAACTACTTGAAGTATGGTTCCCAATATTTACCTTGTTCGGTCGATCATTGATAGCTGTGCACAAATCCCGCATACAATCGTTCAGTTGTTTGCAATCCACTAATCGAAGTTCATCAATATGTTGAATATGAGGAACCAGGTATTCAGCTACATTTCCCAACTCTGTCTCACTCAACACTAACTTCTTGATCTAGAATAAAATGTTGTTTGCCAGCAATTTCTAATGAATCAACACTTTGTATAATATATAAG
>CH002934.1:142465-158068 GCA_000149265.1 Ciona savignyi
CGAACTTCCGGGATGCACAACGAACTTCCGGGATGCACAACGAACTTCCGGGATGCACAACGAACTTCCGGGATGCACAACGAACTTCCGGGATGCACAACGAACTTCCGGGATGCACAGCGAACTTCCGGGATGCACAACGAACTTCCGGGATGCACAACGAACTTCCGGGATGCACAACGAACTTCCGGGATGCACAACGAACCTCCGGGATGCACAGCGAACTTCCGGGATGCACAGCGAACATCCGGCAAGCGCAACGAACTTCCGGGATGCACAACGAACCTCGGGATGCACAACGATCTTCCGGGATGCACAGCGAACTTCCGGGATGCACAGCAAACATCCGGAAAGCGCAACGAACTTCCGGGATGCACAACGAACCTCCGGGATGCACGACGAACTTCCGGGATGCACAGCGAACATCCGGAAAGCGCAACGAACTTCCGGGATGCACAACGAACCTCGGGATGCACAACGATCTTCTGGGATGCACAGCGAACTTCCGGAATGCACAACGAACTTCCGGGATGCACAACGAACTTCCGGGATGCACAACGAACTTCCGGGATGCACAACGAACTTTCGGGATGCACATCGAACTTCCGGGATGCACAGCGAACTTCCGGGATGCACAACGAACTTCCGGGATGCACAACGAACTTCCGGGATGCACAACGAACTTCCGGGATGCACAACGAACCTCGGGGATGCACAACGAATTTCCGGGATGCACAACGAATTTCCGGGATGCACAACGAACTTCCAGGATGCACAGCAGAACTTGCGGGATGGCACAACGAACTTCCGGGGATGCACAACGAACTTCCAGGATGCACAACGAACTTCCGGGATGCACAACGAACTTTTCCGGGATGCACATCGAACTTCCCGGGGATGCACAGCGGAACTTCCAGGATGCACAACGAAACCTTCCGGGGATGCACAACGAACTTTCGGGATGCACAACGAACTTTCGGGATGCACAACGAACTTCCGGGATGCACAGCGAACTTCCGGGATGCACAGCGAACTTCCGGGATGCACAGCGAACTTCCGGGATGCACAACGAACTTCCGGGATGCACAACGAACTTTCGGGATGCACAACGAACTTCCGGGATGCACAGCGAACTTCCGGGATGCACAGCGAACTTCCGGGATGCACAACGAACTTCCGGGATGCACATCGAACTTCCGGGATGCACAACGAACTTCCGGGATGCACATCGAACTTCCGGGATGCACAACGAACTTGCGGGATGCACATCGAACTTCCGGGATGCACAACGAACTTCCGGAATGCACAACGAACTTCCGGGATGCACAACGAACTTCCGGGATGCATACCAAACTTCCGGGATGCACATCGAACTTCCGGGATGCACATCGAACTTCCGGGATGCACAACGAACTTCCGGGATGCACAACGAACTTCCGGAATGCACAACGAACTTCCGGGGTGCACAACGAACTTCCGGAATTCACAACGAACTTCCGGGATGCACAACGAACTTCCGGGATGCACAACGAACTTCCGGGATGCACAACGAACTTCCGGGATGCACATCGAACTTCCGGGATGCATAGCGAACTTCCGGGATGCACAACGAACCTCCGGGATGCACAGCGAACTTCCGGGATGCATAGCGAACTTCCGGGATGCACAACGAACCTCCGGGATGCACAGCGAACTTCCGGGATGCACAACGAACTTCGGGATTGCACAACGAACTTCCGGAATGCACAACGAACTTCCGGGATGCACAACGAACCTCGGGATGCACAACGAACTTTCGGGATGCACATCGAACTTCCGGGATGCACAGCGAACTTCCGGGATGCACAACGAACTTCCGGGATGCACAACGAACTTCCGGGATGCACAACGAACCTCGGGATGCACAACGAACTTTCGGGATGCACAACAAACTTCCGGGATGCACAACGAATTTCCGGGATGCACAACGAACTTCCGGGATGCACAACGAACCTCCGGGATGCACAGCGAACTTCCGGGATGCACAGCGAACTTCCGGGATGCACAACGAACCTCCGGGATGCACAGCGAACTTCCGGGATGCACAGCGAACTTCCGGGATGCACAACGAACTTCGGGATTGCACAACGAACTTCCGGAATGCACAACGAACTTCCGGGATGCACAACGAACCTCGGGATGCACAACGAACTTTCGGGATGCACATCGAACTTCCGGGATGCACAGCGAACTTCCGGGATGCACAACGAACTTCCGGGATGCACAACGAACTTCCGGGATGCACAACGAACCTCGGGATGCACAACGAACTTTCGGGATGCACAACAAACTTCCGGGATGCACAACGAATTTCCGGTGATGCACAACGAACTTCCAGGATGCACAACGAACTTCCGGTATGCACAGCGAACTTCCGGGATGCAAAACGAACTTCCGGGATGCACAACAAACTTCCGGGATGCACAACGAATTTCCGGGATGCACAACGAACTTCAAGGATGCACAACGAACTTCCGGGATGCACAACGAACTTCCGGGATGCACAACAAACTTTCAGGATGCACAACGAACTTCCGGGATGCACAACGAACTTCCGGGATGCACAGCGAACTTCCGGGATGCACAGCGAACTTCCGGGATGCACAACGAACTTCCAGGATGCACAACGAACTTCCGGGATGCACAACGAACTTCCGGGATGCACAACGAACTTCCGGGATGCACAACGAACTTCCGGGATGCACAACGAACTTCCGGGATGCACAACGAACCTCGGGATGCACAACGAACTTCCGGAATGCACAACGAACTTCGGGATTGCACAACGAACTTCCGGAATGTACAACGAACTTCCGGGATGCACAACGAACTTCCGGGATGCACAACGAACCTCGGGATGCACAACGAACTTTCGGGATGCACATCGAACTTCCGGGATGCACAGCGAACTTCCGGGATGCACAACGAACTTCCGGGATGCACAACGAACTTCCGGGATGCACAACGAACTTCCGGGATGCACAACAAACTTCCGGGATGCACAACGAATTTCCGGGATGCACAACGAACTTCCAGGATGCACAACGAACTTCCGGGATGCACAGCGAACTTCCGGGATGCAAAACGAACTTCCGGGATGCATAGCAAACTTCCGGGATGCACAACGAACTTCCGGGATGCACAGCGAACTTCCGGGATGAACAACGAACTTCCGGGATGCACAACGAACTTCCGGGATGCACAACGAACTTCCGGGATACACAACGAACCTCCGGGATGCACAACGAACTTCCGGAATGCACAACGATCTTCCGGGATGCACACACAAACTTCCGTGATGCACATCACGGCTACGACGACCAATAAACTTCAATAACTATGGCGAGCTCCTCTATTTACCATAGACATCAATAAAACATATACCCAAATGAATGAATAATTGGTCGAGATCTTTTACAACCGGTATAAAAGAATTAAAAATTGCAATAGGAATTACCATTCAGCACCATCTTTAATGCTGTTAATGCGAGAGTTTTTATATTTTGATTTCTTATTTTGCATTTCATGTGATGTCGTTATTTTCTCTCATTTGCCCTTTTATTATTTGGTATCTTTATTTTTGGTAGACGTGTAAGGCGTGGTTTCAGAAGTATTATTTGTGACCACTCCAATTAGGGTAGTTTGGAATATTCATATTTATCCCGTGATTTTTTATATTTATACTTGGTAATTGAAAAACCAAGGGGTTAACACACGGGCAATCGTCTGTTTTGAATGCTTGTTACAATGCAGCCTTTAAAAATATTTCAGTGAAATGGACTGTTTCAATGCGGGCACAATCTAAATACTCGCTTGCTTTCCGAAGTGTTTTATATTTGCAAATCAATAGCGGTTTTCTGTAAATAAAAATTGACTTAAAATATTAATAACACAACATAACAAACTTATTAAAAAAACAATTCTCACCGAAATGTGAGTTGATCCGAACAACTTTTACATAAATTTAAAATTTCATATTAAATATCGTAATGTTCTGCGCAGAAGGAAAGTAAATCGGTTAATAAATCAGTTAACAAATACTATAAAACTAAAGACTCATTTGGCTTACAACTATACTATTGTGTAATACTATATTAACTATTGTGTAATAAATATAGTATTAGCTATTGTGTAATAAATATAGTATTAGCTATTGTGTAATGAATATAGTATTAGCTATTGTGTAATGAATATAGTATTAGCTGTTGTGCTATAAATAAAGTATTAGCTATTGTGTAATGAATATAGTATTAACTATTGTGTAATGAATATAGTATAAGCTGTTGTGTAATGAATATAGTATTAGCTATTCTGTAATGAATATAGTATTAGCTATTGTGTAATGAATATAGTATTAGACTGTAAAGTTTTTTTTTTATTTCTATGTGGTGGGTTTAAATTTCTTGCATTTTTGGACGCTCGTCGTTTTTACGTTATTGTCTTTTTTCGTTGATTACTTGATTACCTGATTTTCTGTATATTTGGCTGTGACTTTTTGCTTTAAGCGAGTAGTTCTGTAGTTCTGTTGTTTTAAGCGAGTAGTTATACAGTTGTGCAGTTGCATTGTGGCGGTCAGGGATATAGACCGAGCAAGATTCAAATAAATTTGGATAAAATCCTACATTATGTAATAAATATCATGTAGCGTCTCAATTTTTCGTCGCCTAGTGTGACTTTTTCATTTTGAGTTTTATTTATGTGTGACGTTACGTTCTTTTAAACCCCTTGTTTAGTTGTCGCCTTTCGTTTGTTTAACTATGTTGTTTATGTATTTTTCTTGTTTTCCTGTGTTGGCAAGTGCATGTTTTAATCGAGTTGAATATGTAAGAGTTGTTAATATTTTTCTTTGTTATGTTTTAAGTTCGGATGGTAATCCGGAAATCCTTCAGTTTTCGATTGCATAACCAAACTTAATACACTTTGCATGTGATATCCCACAATGGATTAGCTAATCAGACATCCCGCTTGTTCAATTAAAAAAAATATATATTAAATTTTGATTGGTAACTCGGAAACCCATTAAATAATAAAAGTGGGTTTAAATATAGGGAGGGTAGAAACATTATTGAATTATTTTAACGTAAGGTTTCTTTAAACCTTACTTTAACAAAACATATTTGCTACTTTTAACTTACCCTTATGTTCGTTGATCCCTGTAAACCACGAAGAAAAGTTTCAGGTTTACTAGCGAGCACTGTTAAGTTGTGAGGTGCTGAACAGGATTTGAAGGCAAACGCAAGATCCCGTGCTTGTGCTGGATTAGTAGGAACTTTCATTGTTATGTCAGTTGGTAGGCATTGTTCTACTTGTATTATTATTTTTTTATCATCAAGTTCATGCATCCAGCCTGACACTTTACCAAGTAAAGTATTGAAGTTGTCTTTATTTGGATCAATTTCTTGTCCTGAAATTATATCCAGAATCATTTTCTTTTTTTCCTTAAAATCTTTAATCTCTGAAGTTGGGAAGATGAGTTCCAGATCTGCTTTAGAAGTCGGGTTACAAATGCCAAACATGAATCTTGCCACAACTTCCCACTGGAATTCTTTAAATAAGAAGTCGTAACGTTGAAATTGTTCAAATGGCATGAAGAGCATCATGTGTACAGCAGTGAGAAATTCCTGCCACATGAGGTGAGAAAAATAACTTCGCTTATGTCCTTCTAATATTTTCATTTTCATGCCTGATGCTTTGTCAATATATGTGTGCATAAAGTTATTGGCCATTGCTTCATTGATGTTTACTTCCTTAAAGTCATTTTTATCAAAAACTAATTGTTGTTTTTGAAATCCGTTGAAAGCTAGTTGGCTCAATTTAACCAGTTCCAAGCTGATTTGTTCTTCTGTCATGTCAGATTTCAATTGCTCAGAAGTCATGTAGTGAGTTAGTGCGAAGATTAGGATTTGCGTCATTGAGTTGATATCTTTGCCTGTAGATAAACAAACAAGAAGGCAAGCCATAATCAGAATGCAGTTGACCGGCACATAACACAATGCAGAAAGATTCGGTCGTTCCTTCAGAAATTTTTTGATGTCAGTATACCTTTCACCACAGATCTGTGTTCCGAGTTCATCTATAGCATCTTGATTCAGACCCAGCACTTCAAGAATGAAAGTTGGTCGGCAATCAGGGTGAATCTGATAGAACTGACCTGGTCTAGATGTAACAAGTTTTATTGCATTGGGTAGGAGATATCCATTAAGCAAGTTCTTGATGATGTCCACCGGTTTTGACTTTCCATCCAAAGGACAATTTTTAGGTATTTCAGAGAAATTGGTTGCAGCTTCGTCCAAACCGTCCATCACAATGACAACATTTGCCATATTATGCAGCACAGTAATCAACTCTTTGTTTTCATAGTCACAATGAAGCCAGTTGCTCATGCTGTTGTGAGTTAGGAATTGAAAAAGTGTTACTTCTTTCTCAAAGTCAACATTTTTTACGGAGATGTAGAACAAATATTCTGTTTCTGGTAAGATAATTTTATTCAGTATGGATTGGGTGACCATCTTACTGGTTGTAGTTTTCCCGACGCCGGGCAGACCAATTAACATCGCAGTGTTACCATGTTGTTTGATATACTTTGCTTTAGCTTCATTAGTTGCAGACGTTTCTGCAGCTCGTGTTGCACTTTCTTTAGCTTTATCAAACAGTTCGTCGATCGCAATCCTTGATTCATCTGTGGTGGGGATCGATGGAACATATTCACGTTTCATTTGTTTCTTCCAGTCATATTCGTCCCCATAAATAATATGGTCTTGACGGACTTCAGTAATTTGAAGCTTCACTCTTTTGATTTCACGTTCAAGTTGAATGGGCAGGATGGTTTCCCCAACAATTTCTTTTGCACGGACGGTCAACTTGTTTTTTAATTCTTCAGCTGTAAAAAGTATAAAGAATATTTAGACCTTCTAGATATGTTAAGGCGATTCACTTATGGTAAAAATACAGGAAGGTGTTAAGTCATTTAATTAATGTGTGCAAAACACTTTCATAAGTGATACCTCTGTTATGTATGCTACATATGAACACGATTCATTTGCTTAATCATATTAAGAATAGCTAATATGTTTTAGATGTAGAATGCCAATCATAGGTTCCACTAATGCGATTTTCTACTTTTCTACAAAACACTGTGGCAGACATCATTTATGTACAAAAAACTCTAGAAATTGTTCAAGAAATCTTATTAAATGACAAGGTTTTCCACCGATATTGAAATAATAGTTCAATATGCTGAATGGTAGCAGTGAGTCAAACATGGATCTTCTTATTCGTCTATTTTGGATGTATTTATCACTATTCATATACTGCAAACTAAACATAAACTTGTTATTGCTTGTCCGCCTGTCATGCTTAAATCTTCCTTTTGTTTTAGGATTTATTTAAACTGTATGCATAACACTTACACTGATAGTCTATAGCATACTTGATTTATTTGTTCAAGTTTTATGCAAATTTAGTCATTTTAAATATTAGACGACAACACTAAAACCGGAAAAGAATAAACATTGGAAGATGACTCCAAAAACCCGAAAAAGAAAATTTTAGTTATTTCAAAGCAGAAAAAATCAGGATTTCTGTCATTCATATGATGGAAGACTCGCTCTTCTTGTAAAGTGTCGCAGAAAAGTAGGAAAAATGGGGAAAAGTGGTATTACTTATACATCAGTTTACTTCAGAAAATTCCTTAAAATATAAAAGGTGTCGCCCATATTTTTCCAGTTCATAAGTTTCTGGGTGAACAACCTATGCATGACTTTTTTTTGACTTTTTTCTCCATGACTTTTTTTTTTGGGGGGGGGGGTAAGCCAATCCAAAAATATCACAGGTGTGCGTTTAACGCGAGTTGGTGGTCTTAGACCGAAACCCTTTTCGTGCAATGTGAAAATTCATCCACTCCGGGTAGTATCTGTACTAGGTGGATGTTAGCAGACACTTTCCACGAATATCTTTTCAGCTTGCAATCACCGATTTCCGGGAGGTTTTAATTCCACATTTTAAATATGTATTTATATTGGTCGCGTTAACCATTCGGCCACTCGACCGTACAGTTCTCTGCTTACATTTTAAATGGTTCATAACAAAACAGTAGCAAAGTGCAGATATAACAAAAACTTTGAAGTCTAAACAGTCTAAAGTGTAGACTGTCCTTCGAGATTGTGAAGTCCGTGATTGTCTGATTTCTGACTTTAGTTACTCGCAGCATACAATTCAGAATATAGACGCACGGCAAAACTTTTATTCTGTAAGTTGCATTCTATTACTGAGAATGCAGCGCATAGTATCGCGGTTGGTAGCATATATTGTACGTTACATACACAACAATATATATCAAAGATTTACCTCGAGGGGAGACATTTCGACTCCTATTTGAATTGAAATAATGACTGTCGTTTTAAATACAAAGGGCGGTGTACTCGTCGTTTATACGACGCAAATTACTTGTTTAGTAAAATTACGTTCACATACGTGTTCTACAAACAATATTCGTGATCATTATACACAAACAAGTGTATTAGTTCCCGAAAGCATCGATTCACCACATACATAAAAGTTCACATGAGCCCAGACCATTTTAAATTGTGTTTCAATAGGGTGATGCTACAACAAGCGGTCATTTTACAGAAAGTTTTAAATTTACAACAAAATCAATAAAGACATTTTCGAAGGGACTTATTTTTTTAATTTGTCTACAAAGATAATATATATACCTTGAAAATTTTGCAAACCAGTCAGCTGCAATGAGCGGTGGGTGGGTGGGTAGGGGGGGGAGGTCGCAGACCAGTCAGCTGCAATGACCGCCAGTTAACTGTCAAGACCGTGATTATCTGGGTTTACCACGTTTTTGCCCTTTTCTGTTTCCCCAAGATGATACTTTTGTATTAAGGTTTTGAAGCTGTGAACTTGGCCGGTTTCCGAATAAATGTCTCCGAATACGGAGATTCCTGACCTTGCCCAATTTATAAAGAGTACAGGTTTTCGTTTGACCTGATTTTTTTTGTTCAGCCAAAGTGGTTGGTCATTTGACCGTTTCTTCTGATCATTTTTATTTAGCTTATTACGGTCCTGTGTAACGCACGTAGCGGTAGTGGAGTTTTTTAAATTTTGTTGTGTGATGCTAAATTCAAAGCGTATCTTGTGAGATTAGATACATTTCTATATCTTTCTATGGAGCGCTATAGTCAGGGTCCATGGAATGTTTTATACATTTACAGGGAGTCCAGTAATATACGACCGTATGTCAATCATGTTAGTTCCACCTTCTGCTATATCATCTATTAATATAGATCTGTAACGTTTTGAGACTTAGTAAGCACACTCGACAAGCGTTTGTAATCCACATTAAGCAGAGTAATAGGGCGGACAAATCTGGAGTTTCACATTTTTGCAAATCTGGCAATGAACAACCTCTTATATGTTTTTTCATATCGCTCTGTTAAATTCTGCTGTATAGCCATCAAGACCAGAAGATTTATTGGTCTTTATGTTGCAGAGTGCTGTGTAACATTCAGTGTCAATTATTTCATTTTCGCATTATTCTTGTTCGTCCGAAGCAACCTTAGAAGTTCTTAGAACTTTAAAACTTATTAAAATTCACTTTCGTTATGTTTTCAGTAGTGGGTGCATAAATGTCACGGAATAAATTGTGCAGTGGCTCCAATATCCTCGATAGTTCCGATATTGATTCCTGTTCCGACAGCATATTACTTTTTTACTAGTGTTATTTTTTCAAATACTAAGAAATACTTTGTGTTTTTTCGGCCAACCTTGCACGACTTCGGACCATTGTCACCTTGCTGTTTAGGTCGGCAAGCCGAGTTGCATTTTTGTTGCTCTAAGCGTTGCGCTCAAAGTAGCGGCTTCGCTGGTATTTGCATTTGCCAACTTACTTATCGTTAAAGAATGGGCGTTTTCTATTTCTTGTTGTTTGTTCTTGTTCTTTCGTTTTTTTGATTGCGCCATATTGAATGCAATGACCCCTTAAAACAACCTTCAGCGTGTTCCACAGTTTCCCTGGTGAAATCCCACAATATTCATTGTGTTGCTTAAAGTCTGAAATTTTGTCTTTAATTAGGTTGAACTTTTCGTCATTAAGCAACATATTGTAGAATTTCCAATAACCCCGACCTTGGTCTCGTTCATCAGTTTAAATTTCTGCTGTGACAATCTGATGATCGGAATGTACACTGGGTACGACTCAAGCCGAACGCCGGATAGATAGGTTTTGGGACAATGAAATACAGTCTATTCGGCTTCCGACTACTGGAGACTTTTCTTGTGAACAATCTTGTGAATTATTTTTTGTCTGGGTAAAGTAATCTAAATATATCAAGTAACTGGAAATTACACACTATCTCGGCTAGAGGTCTTATTGCTTGCGAATTATGATGTAGCGCGCTTCCACCGACTTTATCTAGTTCATTGGAGATTATTGTGTTAAAGTCTTCCACAATTATGTTGGAATTTTCATATTTGTTTAGGTTGTCCGTGAGAGTTTCCCAAAAGATAACAAGTTGTCTTGAAAGAAATCACCGTATAACAAGTCGTATCAAGAAGAAAACTGCTGCTCTAGCACAATGCCAAAGAGCAGTTGGCCCTACATGGGGTTACACCCAAAAAATATTGATGTGGCTTTACTGTAAGTGTCAGTAAGCGCAACATACCAACGCAATATTTAGGACAACCTGCGCAAGGTTCAGAGATTGGCCTACCTATGCAACACTGGCGCCTTTAAAGGCACTCCCACAAGAGCAATGGAGATTCTACTAAAACTACCCCCGCTGCACCTGTTGTATCCCTAGAGCAAAGCCATAAAACGGGTTATCGCCTGAAATTTTCTGAGCTCATCTGCTGAGGCCCCTGGAAGGGGTTTTTGGTTACTTAGTTTGTCACAAGAAAAGTCATATTAATATCTGCAACCAAGCAATGGAAGATATATCCTTATTGCTAGAGGATTTCAGTTCCTGCTCTCCGATCTGGAAGTAACCGGCCTTCCATGGCCTAAATTTCTAGTCCCGAAGCTACCGTGGACCCGTCCACAATAATGTAATAATGTAAATGTAACATTTTAGAGATGTTGATTGTCTTATACCAACGTGACTTTCCAATAAAGTTTTTTAAACACAAGGGGTTGGGCAAGCATTTAGCATGTCGGTTAGAATTCAAGAAAGTTTAAACCGTATTGGATAATTGGAACCTATTCATGCCAATCACCTGGAAACAGGACATACCTGTCACCAGCGTTACACAAAAAACATTGTTTTATTTAAATTCAACATAAACCAATATATAACAGCTCAAAGAAAAGCATGTTTGCAAAACCGCTTGAAATAAAACAGTTTAAGTTAAATAAGACGTATCGGTTGGACGTTTAAATTATCTCGAGATGCATTTTTTACACATTATTTGGTCTTGTCGGGTTGAGATAAATCACGCTATTAATAAACTTAAAGGCTAACCGTCATATGGTTTATATATAAAGAAAACGAAAAGGCAGCCGTAACAGTTTTAGGATCTTACTTAATTTAATTCAAGTACATAGAGTTATGTAATATTAATACTATTTTTCAGTCAGTGTTTTACTTTAGTACTCAGTGTTTTACACTTAGTACTCCATCACTCACCAAGTGAGTTAACATCAACAGGGGGAGGTCCAATATAATGCTTGATGTCACCATACAGATTTTCAACATGTAGTTGTGCGTGCTCTCCTACATTGGTGGGGTTGGATGCTGAAGGTCGATTTCTCTGTGGAAGATTGTAGGTACTGATATTTCTATTATTAACCTTTAGTAAATGTTACTTGTTTTGTTGCCTACAAAATGTAATAGGTATATAATAATAATATGTGTAGCGGTTGTTCGACGCCGGAAAAGACGCCGCCAGCTTATACGTGCTTTATAAATGTTTTATTGGTTGTTCCCCGCGTGTATTCTATTTTTTGACTAATTATTCTCCGCTTGTAAGGAGTTTTTCACAGAACACTTGAACCATTCTTGCTGGCGGCTTTGTAATTGCCCCAAAGCACTTTTCTAGCAAAGAGTTTTCTATATAGTTTAAGATGAAGAATAAACCTTATGTTTAAACGTGACTTAACCTTTATGCTGAAAACATGACGACCATTGTGTTTGCGCTTAGCCTGTGGCAATTTATGGATGTAACAGCTTATTAAACTATACCAGCATACTTTTATATAGCTATGGTCATCGCGTCGCATGTAATATACAATGTCTAAATGTCTATCAGTCAATGTGTCGGATGTTCAACAACAGACAACATCCCTGGTATAAAATCCGACCACTCCGCGCCATTTACCTTGAAATAAGCCTATCAGCGAAGACCTATGGACCGGGATATTAGAAACTTAATACATCATTGCTAGATGACCAGAATTTCCAGACTCTCATACATAAAACAATATCGGAATACATTGAATACAACGACAACAACGAAGTGAACCCTGGAGCGGTATGGGATGCCTTAAAATGCGTTCTGCATCAAATACTCGGCGTATAAAATGTCCATGCGAAACAAGCAAGAGATGGAACTAGAGACCAAAATACAACACTTCAATAATAAAATAACCTCAGGAGACCAATCGGAAAATACAAGTAACATATTTCGGGATGCTAAGGCGGAACTAAACACACTCCGGAACTTAAAAAATAAGGGATATATTACTAGAAGCCGAGTTAAATGGACAGAAGAAGGTGAAAAGTGCACGAAATATTTTTATGAATCCAGAAAAACGCAACAAAGAAAAAAACGCCATTTACCGCCTGCGGTGTCAGGGGCATGTGCTGACAGACCAAATGCCGGTTGCCCCAGGTTATCCGAAACCAATAGAGACCTCTGTGAACAACCGATCACAGAGGACGAGTGTTGGAATGCCGTCAAATCTATGCCAAGCAACCGATCTCCCGGAATAGATGGATTTCCACCAGAATTTTATAGAATATTTTGGAAAAGCTTAAGCGTAATATTTCCAAAATCTCTGGCCCATGCCATCGATAAAGGGGAATTGTAAGAAACACAAAGAGTTACCGACCAAACACTCTCTTGAATACAGATTACAAAATATTTTCCAAAGTCATCAACGTCAAAATCAGAGCCCACCTAAACACTCTAATCGGTCCAGAACAAAATGGCTTTGTACCAGGACTGTATATTGGAGATAACATTCGACTGCTTTTCGATGTAATGGACTATGCTGACTATGCTAACGTCCCTGTATCCAGTCTACCCTTAGACGTGTACAAAGCCTTCTATACGATCAAATGGCCGTTTATATGGAACTGCCTCGAGTCATACGGCTTTGGACCCTATATCAAAGAATCTGTCAAAACTATGTATTACAGAGCTAAATGATAAATGACAAACAACAAATTTATTTCAGAGGAATTCTCAATCTCAAATGGTGTACGACAGGTCGATCCCTTATCATTAACACTCTTTCTTCTATGTATGAAATGTTTAGCATTAACAATAAAAACAACAACAAGATTGGTGGAATTAGCATCAGCGACGTTCCGGTGAAACTTTCACTTCTAGCCGATGACACAATGGTGTTCCTAGATGGAAAACAGCAAAGCTTTGATAAACTTTTCTAGACCGTAGAAGAGTTCGGTGAAGTTTCTGGTTGTAGAGTAAACAAACCAAAATCATACGCATTTTACATTGGAAGTCGCAGATCATCAGGAATTTAGCCACACGAAAATGAGTGCCTGCAATGGCCACATGACCAAATTTCATACCTCGGAGTACAGATACCAATTGGGAAATCAAGCAACACAAAGGAGCTGTACCAGCTTAATATCCCACCCCTGTTTGCCAAAATAAAGGTACTTTTGAACCTTTGGCCAAGCAGACGTACAAAAAGGATTTTTCAAGAAACAATATTCTCTTATTTCGAAATGGGAAAGGGTACGAAGTAGTGTAATGTGCAACGATCTTGCGGATGGCGGAATACGAATGATCGACGTTAAATCGTACATCTCTGCCATAACAATGAAGCAAATAGGACAATTCTTCGACCTTAATTTTGACACAACCTGAAAGCGGGTCGAAAAGAACTCAGATGCTGCCTGGACGTATGGAGAGTGACGTACAGCAGGGAACAACCATCGCTCTTTTACTCCCTTCTGTGGCTACAAAAAGAAATTAAATTTAGGAATAAACCAAGGTACATACCAACGTTTGTGGAGGCCAGAATTTTAGAATTTTACCAACTGACCGACATCAACGACGAGTACATAGATTACGATCAACTATGCGTCACCCACGAAATCAACCCGAACAACAGACAACTTTTCATGGAGTACAACCAACATAAAGCAGCTACACTAGACAATATGAACGTTAGTGCCAGTGCAAAGCCACATGTATCGATTATGAACCACTTCACACAAGAAACCGATCACATAACGAACAATAAATTATGGTATGCTCGCTGCATTAAGAAAAGGAAGAAAAGCCGAGGAATAAACAAATGGGAAGCAGATCTGGGACTACAAAATGGACTGAATTGGAAGGATGTTTACACATCAAACTACATATGTACCTTGGAAAACAGATTAAGATCACTACAATATAAAATCCATATGCGACCTCTCTCACAAATATTCACCTTTGTTCTTTTAACCTTAAAGATTCTCCCAACTGTAACTTCTGTGAAAAATCCCCACAGACATATATAGATCAATTTGCGCAATGTAAACACTTGGACAAATACTGGTACGAAGTTAAAAGCTGGATATGCGCTAAAACCCACATGAACCTTAAATTAAATACCACAGACAAAACTCTTGGTATTCAAGCTCCGTTGCCTAAATTAAAGGCTTTTCTTAATTGTGTGCTATTATGTGCTCGCTTTGTTATTTACCGTGAAAAAGTTTCAGAATCTCCTACTCCGAATTTTAATATGTTTATCGAATTTGTCAAGGAAATTTCCATAACTGAGTATTCTATCGCATTGCATAAAAACAAGATTAATTTTCATAAATCGTAATGGAATCCAATGTAAAATAATCGAAACTGTTACCTTGTTGTAGCCCAATATTGTCTGTGTCATTTTATTAAAAAAATGTTTATAAAAAAAAGTTTTACAGGTTTGGGCATCTGTTACTTTTTACATCTGGATTTGCCTTTATAAGTGATTTTGTGTGCACAATCTCATTTCTATCTTAAAAAGCCGCCCGTTTACGAAGGGAGTTAAAGTGGAAAGCTACAAAGTCAGTTACGATGACAATAAGTTTAAAGTAAAGAACCAAACTTAAAATTAGCATGTTTATAATTAACCGCAATTTTTAATGTACAAGATGCAAACGTCCTCGTAAAACCAGTTTACATGCAGCATAGGGTGGTTTAATATGATAACGGAACGTTCTACAGGCGATGGTGCGATAACCAAAAGCACGGCGCGGATCCTGAAGCGAGGGTCCGATTGGCTACCAAACATCCGGTAGTTGGCACAGCTGAGCATTTACTTTTTTTTTTACTGAGCCAAGATTTCGAACCCATGATGGGCTCGTCGCTAGGACCGTTTTATTGTATAAGAGTGGG
>CH002934.1:164731-184464 GCA_000149265.1 Ciona savignyi
AACGGCAGGAAATTAAATTTTGTTGCGTAAAGTTCTGGTCACGTTTATTCACAGAAAAGCATGTTTCTATTTCTCAACTTACGCGAGAAACTTGGTTGGGAGAAATCTTTTAATAAAACGGAATTTGCTTTACTATTTTATTTAAATATCTATTCAATAGTTACGCCGAGGCATTTTCACTGTTATACTATTGTGCAAAATGACAATTAGTTTAAAGCGCGTCGTCTTATAATCAAGCAAATCGGGGGAACAATAGAGAGATGGCAATCCAGCAAAGCACAGACACGCTCAACCTAATCCGGTAAAAATAAAAATAACAACGTGTGTGTGAGATAACAAGTAACTAACAAACCAGGTTTAAGAGTGCGAAGAAGTGAAATTCTATATACATGTATAATTGGTGTATAAATAGAATAAAACTTTTATCACAGGATCCAAAACGGAAAACACGGTAAACACAACTTTTAAAGGTGTACAAATGGTATAAAACGAAAGCCACATCGTAGACAATAATATTACCATATAATTAATGCAATACATTTGTGGCTACAGATAACACGTGCGTAATTAATCTCGATAATTTCCCGCTAATATTTCTACGGTATAAGACCTGTAGTTTATGCATAATCATGTATTCGTAAAACCACAGCAGGATACAACGGCTTGCCAACACGTTCCAATTGCAACTGTCCAAAAAGACTATATTGTTAACACACGTATGTACGATGAAAGGGCGCGGACACGTGATAACACTAATTTGTTCACGCTAAAAAGGACGCAAGGCGCACGCTAATAATTACAGGCAAAACGAAGGAATTACGCTATTACACAACAACTTGTAATATAATTCCCGATAACTGCCTGCTTTTGCCCAGCAATCAGCTGATTTAAAATACTGCTGCTGATTTTATTGATGCAATTTTACTATAATTAAAAAATTAATGAAAACAAAAAGGCTATATATTTCCACATTGCCATTGTGTGTTGACTTGGCGTGAAATTAAACAACTTTGGGTTAAAGCAGGCATGGGCAACACAGCGGCCCGTGGGCCGGGTCCCGCATGTAAAAGGATTTTGACCGACCCGTAGACGGTATCTAACCATACCCTGTAATATGGCCCTTGCATTAGTGATTAAATACGTGTTTAGGATATTGAATAATATTTATGTAATAATCCGTCCCACGAAGGACTTTATTTACCCACACCTGGCCCGTCGACCAGAGAAGTCACCCATCCCTGGTTTAAAGCGTTAACAACATAACCACGAAGGGTCATTCGGTATATCTACTAAACAAATCTGAAGATGTCGTTTATATAGAAATCGGCTAAACCAAATTTGAGATAACCATGAAATATAAATTGGGCTGAGAATATTTGTTATCGCCGCGGTGAGTGTGACGTCATATGTCCAGCTCGACTTTGCGCGAAACGCTAGACCTGTGTAAACATGGAAGGAAAATGTGTTGCTGTCGAAAACCTTGTGTTGTAGCATAAGACAACATAATAAGAATTGGTTTAGTATATAAACCGTTTGAAAATGTATATACTTAATGTTTATTTTAATTAAGTCGAATAATACACTAATGTTGGACTATCCCGATATATTGCAGGAACCTTGTTTAAAGTAACGTCTGTTTTAGCTAAAGTGCAACCGTAAATACAACAAACGCGCTGGATAAATAAGAAATCACAGCAATAAAAATGTTTACCGTATAGTACTATCGATCATATGACTGGTGCTTTGTAATACATAATGGACTAAATATTTATAGCGCTATAGTGTATTGAGCACTAATCATCATATGCTTTTAAAGAACAGATACCAGCGTTTTCAGAAGTTTAAAACATTCCGGAAGTTTAACTTATTTTTGTCAATTGAACTAAAAAACGAATATTTGGTTCGTTTTCTTTACATATTGTCTTGCCATATGACGTCGTTTATTGTGGTTTGAAGACATTTAGATGCTTTGAGAGGTTTTACCTGCTGCCAATGGGTTTACCTGAAGCATAGATAGTTGACAATCCTTAAAGCCTATTCCAGTACTACTCGACCTTTTACACAGTCAGAGCAAAACATCTCACTGTGGTTGGTTTGTTTCGTTGTTAACCCCAAGTCATATCGTCCTCCGAAAAATGATGTTAATAACTTAAAATATTTTAAGCGTTACTGCAAATTACCGCTCCTGTTAAACAGCATATATTTCGAAGTTAGCATATTTGCAGGCATCGTAAGCTCCGCTAAGAAGTTATGTTATGCAAAACCTTATTTATATATTGTAATATTTAAGTCATATAATTGTTATGCAATTCGACTCGATTTAACCGAGAGGATTTAATCACTTATCGCTTACCTGCATAACATGGTAAACCATGTCTATATAAAAAAATACACCTTTTCTACTTATTATTTCTCTAGTTTACGCAAAAATTGTTTTCCGTGACAATATGATCTGTATCGCTACGCTATAAATTATAAAAAAAACTACTTACAGACCAATCTTTACAAGGTAAAAATTGCTGATATATCTGGTTAATAGAGTAGAGCTGTTAAGTTGCACTGGCTAACTGGATAACATAGAAAGCTGCTACAATCAGCTGCTTTAATACGTTGGTACATTAGGTTGCTATGCGACCTGTAGTTTTGAATTTCTTTAATTTCAGTTAACAATTATCATTGACGCTCTGTAAACATATGTGCAACAATTAGGGGGAAATGTCTTGTCTTGACGACGTCCTAATATTACAATTGTGGCTATTTTTATTGGAGGTTGTTCACACACGTATTGAATACACAATAATAAAGGTGAAACTTTCGACTGACGGGAATTCTGGGCTGTGTGAGGTGTTCGCATGTTGTTTAACTATACAAAAGGCTAAACAGTAACATTATACTTTTGGCGGTAACCTTATACTTTCAACAGTCAGCAATGTTATCGGTTGGTAAATAGCTGTACACGCACCATATATATATAATCCTGTTTTTAGCAAAATACACATAATTTAAGGTTAAACGCAGAGACGGCACTATCAACGCAGGGAAAAGAAAGCGTTCGTGCCACCTGTTTTATGCATTTTATGTAAGCGCTGATCCCCATTGTTTAAATCTATTGGAATAAATTATGACGTAATTTCTTCAATTTGCGCCCATATACTACATACGTATTAACGCAGCCACAATCTTGATCAACATTCCATCCCTAATATTTAGAATTCAACGCTACCCTAGCAAGATGCACCATATTTTCCAAGATTGAACAAAAGGTTATCATTAGGTACCCGTTGTCAGGAACGTTATACTGAAAATCGCAGCTTTTACTTAGTTTAACAGTAACCAGTTTCTATATATACCAATTGACTTACAAAACTCTGTAAAGACGTTTTAAGCAACGCATTATATAACAATGCATTAGAGTACATAGCGTACTCTTGCGTTCTTCAGCAGGTATTTACTATCTGCATTAACTTACAACAAATCGTTGATATTCGCATTTTTACCGGGACAAATTCAGAACTCATGATAGACTCGTCGCTAAAGCAAATGGTATAGAATTATGTATATTTATGAGTAAATCTTCTTAACGGTTCAGTAACACAACGTTATATTGTATTTTAAAAGCTTTAAATTCGAAGTAAATACGGCAACAGCGTCATCTTACGGCAATATCCAAATACGTCACGGATTTGCAATATATCGAAGGAAAACGAAACTTCGTGACCGAGCTTCACGTACAACCGCAATACTGAGCTGTATTTCCACCAGCAAACTTCGTCCAATTTCTCAATCCTTGTAACGCAAGGTGTTTGAAGTGCTACGTGGATTTACCGCTTCCTGCTATCCGCACAAATCAGTCGTTGCCGCAACGTTCGTTTGTTCGTTCACAACGACACCCAAGGGCCGTGTTACTGAAATATTCCTGAATGAAATCTCGCTTCAAGTCATGTCAACATTGAGATCATTGGCCCTCTACCGCCATCTTAGGGCGAGAGCTACAAAGTGACAATGGTAGGCGTATCCACCAGATGGCGCGATGTACTACCGATTTTTTATTATTTGATTGATCTACAATAATAACATAGTCCTGGGCCAAAGGGCTATCGTTCCTGAAACATGTTTCAATTCTACACAAAAAGGAGCGGTCCAAAAACAAATTTATTTGTAAATTCTTGAAGTTCCGGCAAAATCCATCCGATCAACAGTGGATTTTATCGCAAGCTTCACTTGCATTTCAGGTGCATTCAGAGATACTTTTGAACTTTTAAAACTATTTTTATCCATCAACACATTTTAAATATATACTTTTTATATACTTTTGTTATGTTAATACTTATTTATGTAAGCAGAAACCGAGGACTCGTTTTGGGAAACACTGTTTTAGAACAACCCATTATTCCACTGACTTCAGTCAGAGTTTGTCATTGTCTGACCCACACAATCGACTAGTCTTAGGCTGGTTTCGATTTTATAAATATATTCAGTCCATGGCAGTTTTATTAAAACAATCCAATGGAATAGGAACGATAGTCTATGAAAGTTTGGTAAACAGTCTAGTTTAGGTTTATTTATTTTTTGTCTTATTATTAAGTGACGGCAAATAAAACAAATCACAGCACAGGGACAGGAAAGACTGCAAAATGAACAATCGTTAAACATGTCATTAAAAAATGACATAAATATTAAATACAGCAAACACAGCCGCCAAATATCAGCGAAATGGTCGTGGGTACGATCTTCAAATTAGCATTGACCTAAATGTGAAAAATAGGATTGCAAATTCGTGCTCATCCCATTACTGCAGTGCTTCTCAAATGGTGCGCCGCGGCGCACTGGTGCGCCACAAGGGTTAGCTAGGTGCGCCACACTTGCACTCGTAAATTTACGACATAGATCATAAACTACTAAACGGTTAGTGTCTAGTTCGTTCTTTTTTAATTCTACAATAACTTTCGGAAAGCAAGAAACAGAAATATCGTTATGTGGAAAATATTTTTCCTAAATTGTTTGAGTATTTAGCATATTGTTTTGACTCCCCGTGCAAAGTGCGCCGGTTCGTTTCTTTATTGGTATGGGGTGCGCCACGAGTTCAAAAAGATGGAGAACCACTGCATTACTGTAATAAGTGCTTTTGCATGGTGAAAGTTACAGCAATGGAATTGTTAAAGGAAAGGGTTGCAGCTTCGAAGCTGGTCGCTAGCTAGTTGATTGTGGTCTTGGGCAAGGCACTTGTCGGATATTATCGTAACGTACGAAAGACGACGTGGAGCCTCATGCCAAGCAATATGGAATGACAAATTAAAAGGAAATTAAACTTGACCTTAGTATTGTTTTAAAATCCAATCCAATCCAATCTTATTTACTTTATGTTCTTACCTTTCACGGCCACTCCCAAAATAACAACAAGTAAAATGATCTTCATTTTTCGTGCAAATAAATAATTAAAAAGACACTATCCTAAGAAAAACGGTATATGTTACTGGTTAAAATAAGAAAGCACTGTTGCGTCAAGCGACCCACTAATGTAGCTTTGACATCATAATATAGATTGTAGCTATGACATTATTATTTAGATTGTAGCTGTTACATCATAATTTAGATTGTAGCTGTGACATCATAATTTAGATTGTAGCTGTGATTTTATAATTTAGATTGTATTGTGACATCATAATTTAGATTGTATCAGTTAAGTTCTGCTGTTGCTGAAACACTTAGTAATATTGTTCAACGGTAATCTTGCACACCTGCAAATAAACATAATACGTGCAATCAATAGGCAAAGTGATAAATATGTTCTAAGAAAGTGTTCGGATTTACCAACTCCGTTTGGTCTGAATTCAGCGAAATCGTACAGATTTAAAATTAAAACCGAAGTTTCGACGAAAGTTAAAGGGATTTTAAGTCTAAAAAAGAATAAACAGTCACAACCAGCTTACATCTATAAAAAGGTTAACTCATCAGTTTATTTTAATTCTGTTATTATAGGGTCAAAGCAGACGATTGATCAATGGTTTAAGAGCGGTTTCCGATACCTCATCCTCCCCAAAAAAAAGATTCGGCCACCCTAAACCCACCATGATCCATTTTACAAGAAAGCCCTATATCACTTAATACCGCACTTAAACCACTAATTAGCCTACTTAACTCCACACAATAACAGAAATAAAACACTACAATGAGTTAAACTTGTTTATAAGTTTTCAAGTATATTAGATATTCAGTGGTAAATAGTGGATAAATCACGTCAGGGAAACTCCCACCAAATCCCAAGAATATTAGTACATCCACCGTGTTTTCGCATTTTAGACATTTTGTTGTCTTAATTTTATTAAATAACAATGAAAAATACGTTAATTAAAATATTCCAGAAAAGCCCGCAATTATATGAAGAAAAAAATGTTTCTATTGTTACTTTTAGTATACCAATACGAATACTTTATTAAGAAAATATGGATATTAAGTTTGGTTTAGTAACTCGGGAACCCAATAGTTTCTGATTGCATAAAAACGTTTATTTTCTTACAAACGTTAGTTATTACATAAAAACGTTAGTTATTACAAGATATACCATAGGGTGATAAGGCAGTCAAGGAAACCGATCGTTTCTGCATGCCCAAAAAAACAGGGGTTTTAAAAATTGTGGTGGTTTCCACATAATTTACATTCTACAGTTTTATAAAAAGGTTGCGTGTTTTCATCGTGGAAACAAAAATAAACAACTTATTACCTAGTCCACACTATCGTATCGGTTCGTTCGCCAACTTTTATTTAAAAGATTGTGGGGTCAAAACTAGCTGTTTGCTTAAATGGTTGTGTCCTGGGTAAGACATTGCGTGAATATTAAGCTACACCTAGTTAATAAAACTAGTCGGTCAGACATATACAACTTGGGGCAAGACACTTACAGAACATTGCCTGAACCCAGTGAAATGATGGGTTCTTTAAAATTGAAGGAACGTGTGAATCATTCACAACACACTGCAATAGTTCCGTTAACGCCGCGATCGGCACGAGGTAATATGACGATTGCCCGTAGTGAGAACGTTTTCTCATGAAAGTTAAATTATTAAATAAATTGCAGTATGATAATGAGACATGTCCGGCCAACGTACTGCTATTTAGGTTCAGATACATAGGGGGCATTGCTTATTGTAGTGTGTTGTGTATAATTAAAACGCTTCTTCTATAGTTTTAGCACAACCCATTATTTTACTGAGTTCAGTCGAAGTTTGTCAATTTTCGGACCCACACAATCGACTGTAGTGTCAGACGGGTTTCGGTTTTTATTGTTTAGTCTATAGGGCAGTTGTATTAAAACAAACTAATGGAATCGGCACGATAGTCTACCAACATTTCAGTATTTTTTTCGCGGTAGAGTCGTCACTTAAACCTTATACATAGAGCCATACATAAAACGGTGGTTAACCATTCGTCAACACGACAGTTTGTGTACGGACGTATGGCCTAACACCACCGATACATGTACCCACATGTATAAAAAAAACGGACCAAGTGACAAGCCCATCATGGGTACGAAATTTAGCTCGGATAAAAAAGCAAAACCATTTGAAACATCTGTCGGTGATGTTTTCGGATTACGCGACCACAGTCTGGTTACCGGAGGTTTATCGCTTTGGCTTCGTTTAATTTTCCAAAACCTTGAAAAAATCTTTGGCGTTATCGCCGATATTTCCGGATTGAATAGAAATATTTAATTCAATTTTTATAAGAAATTTAAAAATGTGTAACGCGAATCGAATAAGCACAACCTTGAAAAAAATAACCCAGTTTGTCCGTAACTAGGAAAACAAAGGTTATCACACGTCAATTGTCAGATCACCTCGCGCCCACCGTCGAGCTAAGGAGCTGATACAGTGTGTTGTTTAGGATTCACTCAGTAGAACCCAATAATCCGCTAATTTCAGACAATGTCCGTTACATGACTTGCACAAAGACCAAACCAAATAGCTAGCCGATCGTCCAGCCCTTAGGCTGACAGGCGACGCGCTGACCCACCAAGCTAATTAGTCGAAGCTTAACAATCCTTGTCTATTGGCCAATTTCACTTTCCAGATATCTTATAATCATTTGGGGCTACCAAAATTAGGTCCCAATAAAAATTAAATTGAAAAAAAGAAAACAGACACATTCAATTTGTAAATATTTTTATTCTGTTTTAACCTAGTCGAGTTTTAAACACTAGATGGACTAGTCAATACGACCGTTTTTGTATACGAGTCGGTATATGTATCGGACCCGTTAACCATTCGGCCATACGACCGTACTTTGTAAAACTTTTTCTTCAAATGGTGCCCACAATAATTCCTGCTATTAGCAACCAGCGCTTGTGTAATTTTGAGTCCAAATATATTTGTTATATATACAACAGTTAACACAATGAAATACTTAAGTGAAAAAAAATAGGTTTAAATATACGATCAAAAATGCTTAAACAATAACATGTGGTGAATCTCTGGTTCAATTTGTCAACATTCTTCGTTTTAACACAATTTTTGCTTGTGTAATATTTAAACGTGTAAATCACTGGAAAACTATTTGCGTCGTATTTACGACCCAGTGCAGTAAGTTTAGCTGGTGCAATGTCCGCTGTTTTTATTACAAACGCGACCTATTTCACAGAGTTAAAATAGCCGTCCACACCTTGTCTGTCCCCGTGACCTATATTTATTTGCTGTATATTGTCGTGATTATATAACAAAAAAAAACACAACTAGCAGAAGAACTAACTTACAGAAATGCTGAATAAACAAGCAAGTGGCAGTCGATTCATGTATATAGTTATTATCAGAACTCAGTGTCAGTTACCGACCATTGCGACGAGGAAGACAGCCTAAGGTGGAACTCTTGGCTAAGCGACTAGCACTAGCCGAATACGCCTGCCCCTACGATAGCAATCCGCGACCAAAACAAATAAGGAAAAAGCAGGGGTGCTATAAACACACGATTTAGGACGACCAAAGTGAAGTACGTTTTTTGACCCATTTTCGCATGAAATTTACGGCGTGGTCTGAATAGATCAACGGGTTTAGTACACTGTTTAACGGGTGCAAAACTCCGGCGCAAACCACATATACAATGTTATCAATCTTCACACCCGCTAAACTAATAAATGCCATAATGCATATAGGAATCCAGCAACAGAAATTTGTAAGGATCATCACAGCGATAGTTCGAAGCAACCGTCTCGACTTGGACTTTCCAACCTTTGTGACTTTCCTGCTTCGTTGGTATAGAATCAAGTAACAGCACGCCATGTATACAAACAGGCAGAAGTTAAGAACGATGATAAAGGCCGAATAACCCCATGAAGCATCACCCACTTTAGCAAACAATCTTGGCATGCACACGCTGGTTTCGCTGAAGTAACCGAATTCACCTTTGATGGTGAGTTCTTCAAACGCGTTTGTAATGGTTTCTTTGACACCAAACCAGTCCTTGTTTGAGGAGTTGTCTGAAAAGTGATGGACGCGATTCGCCAGCCATTCCATGTCGGCCTTGCCGATTTCCTGCCTTGTGAAGAAATAGTTCGGAAACCACACATATTTAACGAAATATCCTGATCTGTAATTAGCCAACGGGAGAGTTCCAATAAGAATACCAAGGCACCATGCGCAAACGATAGGTGTGACGTAGGTAACACGTTTTATGCTGCTCATTCTCACTGGAAAGTAAACAGAAACAAGTCGAATGGTGGCCATCGTCGCCATTGTAAGAGCTGATACCTCAGTCGAAACTACTGCCAAAGAGCCAAGAATCGAGCAAGTTTGACTGCTCCTCCATTCAGCATCATGATAGCAATACCTGCCAGAAAACTGACCACCCATTGCAGACACTGAGAGTAGATAAACGCCCATGAGTAAATCCGACATCGATAGGTTAGCCACCAGCCAAAGAAAGGCGACTTTTAACGGCTCCGATTTAGCTGTTCTGACCTGCATGATTGATATGATGCAAACCGCAGTGTTGCCCAGCAGAGAGATCCCACCCATCATCCATAAAATAACACGAAACACTGGGTTGCCAATCATTTCAAACGGAGATGAAAACACAGTCTCTTTCTTGCTGTCCGCCGGGCATTCGTCACTTCCGTCGCTACAATCCTTTATTCCGTTTTCTACCCGTTCGCGCGCGACCGATAGGGGCTGTTTACTCTTGCAGTAAAACCTGGTTTCGTTGCACACAGATTCCCATTCATCTGAACCATCATCGCAATCCAACACTCCGTCGCATAGTAATAACTTCTCGATGCTAAAAAAGTTGTCGGTCGGAGTGTTGCAGTAATATCGACCGGTGCAATTTGTTTCGTCAAATCCAAGACCACAAGCTAAGGAGAAACGCGGACGGCCATTGCAGTACTCTCTTTTAAGAAGAAATATAAGTCCCCTTCTTTGCCACACTGCTGACATTTCCTCATGGTGGCATTTGATATCAGACATACAAAAATGGGATTCGTTTGGACAGCCCGCCCCACATTCATCTTCTCGGTCATAACATTCTGGTATCCCATCGCACGCACTCGCGTTGGTGTAGACGACTCCTTTTTGGTCAGTCGGGCATACAAAATGGCCGGTCGGTTCATAAAGGCTTCGGTTTACTGGTTTAGATTTCATACAATACTTTAGGTTTGCATTTCCGTCACAGTTCAGCGATTTATTACAAACCACGTGCTCGTTTGGCATACATTCGTTGTTGCAGAGAATTTGGCCAAGCTGACAGTTTTTCCGGGATTCCCCTAAAACGTCATTGCAAAGTGTCTGGTTCTCGCAAAGACATTCATCCGACATATCGTAACAATCAATAACACCGTCGCACACTTGTTTGGGGGAAATCATCAGCTTTTTGTCCAGGCAACGAAAACATTTTAACTTTCCGTCGACAAAGCATATGTCTGACTTATCCTGACAATATAAGTTGTTGTTCAATAGATTTACTTGGGGAAGAACGCACGATTGCTTGAGTTGTGTGTAATTGCTCAACGCTCTGCATTTAAAACCGGGCACGTCGTACATCTCGTCGCTTCCATCAGAGCATTCTGCGAAACCGTTGCAGAGGTTTGGTGTAATAACAAATCCTTTATTTTCACACTGCTGGAGCCCATTTCCATTGTAGTAATTATTGATATACCACCACTGGGTGTCAATGACAGTGCGATTTTTATCCGAATATATATCCACCTGTTTATACTTCTTATATTTTCTTAATGATTTAGCTAACTGAAGTCGGAGACTGTAGGACGCCGCGTCTCGGCACACAACAACTTTTGTGGTTGTGGTTTCTTTAGTTCGGCCGTTGTAATACGGGACCGCTCTTCTTACAACAGTCTCTACTACGTCACATACTTCGTCGGAGTTATCTGCACAATCCTGTACGTCATTCAAAATGTCATCTTTACGTACGCAACCACCATGTGATGTACAGTTGTTTGGGTTCAGAATACAGCCACATGGCAAGTTGTTACCGCTACAGGTGCAGTTCTGCTCGTCTGTCCAATCCACACAAGTTCGATACCCGTTACACTTATCATCCTCAGCGTAGCAATGTCTGATTTTTTCCTTAAACGGATCGCACTTTCCTCCATTAGCGTAGCAATTGCATTCGTACTGATCGTTTGCGCAGGTGTAGCTGCAGTTTCGTTCGTCGCTCCAGTCCCCACAAGTGGTTTTCCCGTCACACTCTGAGTCTGAGCTGTAACACGGATCCTGGAAGATTAAACCGTCACGGGGACAGGTACCTTTCTCGTTGCAGTCGCACGTCTTCTTATTGTAGCGACCACACTTCTCAGCGCAGTTCTTCTCGTCGCTCCAGTCACCACAGTCATTGTAGCCGTTACATTTCTTCATTCCGTTATAGAAACCACTCACTTGAACTCCGGCCCGCATACACAGTCTCCTGTCCCGAAAGCAATCGCATTGGTACCACTCTCCTGAATCATAAAATAAACATAATATTACGTTCAAGACACCCTTTATTCCTATTCGAACGACCGGTTAACTTAGTGGTTTAGTGCGTCGACTTTCAGCCGAAAGGTTGCAGCTTCGATACTGGTCGCTAGCTAATCCATTGTGTCCTTGGGGCAAGGCACTTGTCGGATATTATCGGAACAGACGAAAGACGACGTTTAGCCTCATACCAAGCAATATGGACTGATAAATTAAGATCAAATTAAACTTGACCTTAGTATTTATTTAGTTTTAAAATCCAATCTAATCTAATTGACTTTATGTTCTTACCTTTCACGGCCACTCCCAACATAACGACAAGTAAAACAATCATCATTTTTTTAGGCAAATAAAGAATTAAAAAAACACTATCCTAAAAAAATACGGTATATTACTGGTTAAAATTATAAAGCACTGTTGCGTCAAGCGACCCACAAATGTATCTGTGACATCATAATTTAGACGTGACCTTGCTATTTGGTCTTGTAACATGTAAATAACATTAGGCGACCAGAATAAAAGACCTGGCGGGGCCCGGGTTTTGCCCAAGTCTACTCCTATACATTTAGACGTTGCGTATCAGTTTAGTGGTGATTGTTGCTTATACTCTTAGTAATATTGTTCAACGGTAGTCTTGCACACCTGCAAATAATCATAATACGTGTAAACAATAGGCAAAGTGATGCATATGTTCTGAGAAAGTGTTCGGATTTAACAACTCCGTTTGGTCTGAATTCAGCGAAATCTCATATAGATTTAAAATCAAAATCGAAGTTTCGACGAAAGTTAAAGGGATTTTACGTCTAAAAAAAGAGAGTGGGCGGAACAAACAGCTTGCACTTATAAAAAGTTCAACTAACCAGCCTATTTAATTCTGTTATTATGATGCTTCAAAGCAGACTGATCACTGGTTTGAGTGCAATTGAGTTTTGGGCGGTTCCCGATTAATGGTTCATTCATATCCTTAACTCTTTTCCAGGAAATTCCCATTTATTCGATTTTACAGAAACTAGTGATCAATCACACGCTTTATATAATATGAAAGAAAATGCCCAATCGAGTCAAATCGTCTGGTGATATTAGCTAATATGGTTTGGACCTACAGTGGTAAATTCTGGATAAATTCCGGCAGGAAAATTTCCGACAGACCCAAAAATATAAGAATGTTGGCCGTTTTTCATATGTTCGGCACTGATTATTCTTTAAGAGTCAATTTTCTGGACTGGTAAGGATTATTCACTTTATATTGTAAGGAAAGGTATAGATGAAAAAAATAAATAAAAAAGAAAGGGAAAAACGGTTCAAGTTACCACGGGTAATCCGTTAAAATAAATAAAAATAAAAGGGAAAAAACGACGCAAGTTACCACGGGTAATCCGTTAAAATATAAAAAGTATATATAAAAAGCGTTTTCATCGTAAAAATACAAAATTAAACTAACTTAATGCCTGGTCCACATTACACTATCGTTTCGTTTTTCAACTTTTATTAAAAAGGTTGTGTGGTCGGACTAGCCGTTTGCTTAATGGGTTGTGACCTTGGGCAAGGCACTGCGTGAAAATAAGCTAAACCTCGTTAATGAGTTAAAATAAAACTGACAAAACGTCCTAATTATATACAACTATAGGCAAACACTTAACCGACATCGCCCAAATTAAGTGGGAAGATGGGTTCTTTGAAATTGAAGGAATTTGTGAATCATACACAACATACTACAATAGCTCCGGTAAACCTGCGGTGGGCGCAAGGTAATTTGATGATTGCCCGTGTGAGAGCGTTTTCTCGTGAAAAATAGTTTAATTATATTAGAGAAATGGCAGTATGTTGATTAGACATGTCAGTCCGTTTTTAAAAGAAAACTAGCCCAGCGTACTGCTATTTAGGTTAAGGTACATAGGGGAAATTGCTTATAGTAGTGCGTTGTGTATTATTGAAACGCTTCTTCTATTGTTTTAGCACAACCCATTATTCCACTAAGTTCAGTCGAAGTTTGCAATTGTCTGACCCACACAATCGACTGTTGTCAGGCTGGTTTCGGTTTTAATATTCGGTTTAGTACAGTTACAGTCTTACAGAAAGGCAATCAGCACAATAGTCTACAAACGTTTTAGTAACTTTTTTCTTGTTAAACAATTTAGTTTAGGTTTATTTGTTTTTGACCAGGTTTTGACATGGTATTAAGTGGCAGCAAATAAAACAAATTTCAGCACAGAAACAGTAGCCTATAAGTTGGCAAAACGAAGAGCGGTTAAAACACGTCATAAAAAAATGATATAACTATTAAATAAGTGGACAAACCCGCCAAACCAAAGCACAATAAGAACATTTAATAGTCATATGTACGATCCTCAAATTAGCATTGACTTAAATGAGGAATAGTATCGCAAATTCGTGCTTCACATCACTGTAATAAGGGATTTTGAAGGGTGAATGTCACAGCACTGGAAATGTTGGTTGATTAGTTTACGTATTTTACCCACTGTGGTGTTGGGTTGTAAGTACGAATAAAGGTAATGGAACATTTTTTTCCGAGCTTAGTCCCTATTAGACAGTTTCATGGAGCGGTTCGGTAGCGTTAAACATTCGACCACCCGTTCTAAATCTAAATCCTCAGATTGCTATTAAGGCCAGTCCGGTTACCAGAGTTACATTTCAGTCAATCTTTTTGGTTTATTCTTAAAGTTTTTTGCACGTTGGTTTCTTCTTGGAGTTTTTCTAAATAAGCAGTCAACTCGCTGACAGAAAAAAATCGATCCAACTACATCACCGTTGCCAACGGGTATGCTAAGTGGATATGTGGAATGTCCTGACTAAAGACCAGTTGGTCTATGATATACGTTTATAACGTTTTTCCGTATCTTGCACATAAAGATAAACCTATATTTTATGATAATTAATACCGGTCCCCCAAATTTACTTTTATACACACGCCATTGTCTCGATTTCGGTGAAATCCCTTATACGTCATTCAATAACAAATACACTGTTAGTATTAAGAGCTGTAGCAGTGTTGTATAAACAAAAAAACATAAGCGATTTACGTGTATTTTATTAGAGTTTACTGACATTTAAATGGAAGTGCCAACGAAGCTAACAGAGGATTCTGACGATGAAGTAAGTACCGACATATAGACAGCAACTGCTTTAATAATCGTAAGGTTTTTCGGTGTCCCTTTCAAATGTAAAATGTTTAAATTTCTTTCAGCGATTGCTCTGTCCTATGATTAACAAAGAAAAATTTATTGATATATTTTTGTTTATCTACAAACTGTTTTGCCTATCTTATTACTTAATTTAAAGGCAAACCTAATTACTTGAATTAAAAAGGTAAATTTAAAACTCTCAATACTATAATTATATATAATACAAATGACACTTTGCAATATAAAGATTATTTTAATCTGGTACATACTATGTTACAGGAAAAATTATAATATTTAAAATTGTTTTAAAATACCGGTACCTTGATTTAGTAATCTCTTTGCTCTTTAACCAAAGTTGGGGAACTTATTTTTTACTTTTTTAAAAAAATTTATAAAACAAACTGACCAACCTTACATATGTTAAGGTTGTATGAAACTTTAAAAATTTAAAAAAAGCAACTAGTGCACAACAATACCCTTCATGCTCCAAGACGATGAGAAAACATATCTTCTCACATAAACATCTCGGTATACCTGAGCTTTATTAATTAACATAAAACAGTGATAAATTATATTAGATAGATAATGAAAGTTATTTTTGTCAATAATAAACAATAATGAAAGTATGGATGATTTCATAATACGCAAAAAATTATGTTTTCTGAAATGTGACGCTTTATGCAACATAAGAAGATGCTACAATGGGGAAAACTAAACGGGAAGGAGGGGAACTGTGCTCTAAAATGAAGATTAGGGCATTTGAGTTAGTTTTTAACATGGGGTTGGGGTTATGGTTACTTATGGGGTTGAGATTACTGTTTAGAAAAGGGTTCAAATTAATTTTCATAGTTTTGGGGAGCAGTTTCCCTCCTTTCCGCTTTCCCTCCTTTTAGTATTGCCTGCTATAATGTAGCGGTTCATAACATTTATCTTGGAAGACACCATTTTGTCTCTTCTAATCACATGGAAAAAATTTCAAATTTAAATAAATTTTCTTTATGTTACTTTTGTTACTGTTGTTTCAATCAGTTTGAAGATGCTTCAAACCAAATCTCAACAAACGACTGCGTTGATTTAAACACCACGTTGGCTGAAGTAAACGTGGCTATCAACCTTTTCTTCAACAACCAATTTGATGAAGCTAAAAAGTTAATGACAGAAAGGTAATCAGTGTTTAATTTATTATTATGTTGGTAAATGTAGTAGTCTACACTGGTTATATTGTCATAAAGTAGGAATTGTGTTAGGACAAAATAAGCCTGCTTATCCAAAATGTTAAGTCTTAATGTTAGTGTTCTGCAACCATATTGCCATGGCTCACTACTGTGTAGCGGTTTAAGTCGGCCTTATGAATTTATCTTGTTCATAGTTCGTAACTGTTGCTTCCTTTCAGTACCCAAATAATAGTAAAGCAATATAGCGCCACCACGTAATGGGGATTCTCCACCTAAGACTAAAACGTGCTGAAAAATTACAAGCTAACATTATTATTACAACTAAAATACGACTACGACTACATTCACGGTTACGATTACGCTGTTTATTTATTACGTTTTATCTATATGTTGTGTTATAATTATACGAAGAACACAAAGGTAATTCATTATTATTAAATTACAGTAAAAAATAACTTACAAAAAAAACAATTTATCTTGTTTATAGTTGCCTCATCGTTTATAATTAATTACTCTTATTTTGCTCACAATTGTTTTGGGGGGTATCAGTTACGAAGTACTCAATTACCATGTGGAGACCATTGTTTTCCAAGCTATCACTTTATTCTGTTCTTGTTATTCACCACAGATGCGAGACAAGTATGTATCATGCTCTTGGGTTGTCAACACTCCTATTTTTGGAAGCAACTTTGACATTTGAGCAGGCAAGTTAAATTGGTTTATAAATGCTAAATATAGTTTATAAAAACACATTTTAAATCCAAAGCATACATTACATTAGTGTAAACATTTTTACTACATTACATAATTGTTAACATAGGCTACATTACATTATTGTTAACAGTTTTAATTATCTGGCATTCATTAATTATTACTTTCCATGTAAATAAATCTATTTATCACCGGTACTGGTTGATATTACAATGATTAATTTATGTTCATTGTTTTCCAACAATAAAGATGCTTTAATTACCAAAATGTAAACATGCATTATATTCAATAGTTTACTTACTTATGTAACAAAGTGCAGTGCTCCTACTGGTATGCCCAGTATATGTATAATACAGACAGATAAATTATTCATATTTATTTATATATAATACTAAAGGGTTAAAAGTTGTGCAGTTACATTACGGGTGTGATACACGCCCATATAATGCAAAAGCAAGAAAAAATATGTGTTAATTTAGTTTTCCTTTTATATATTTTTGCTATACATTGTTTTGTTTAACAAAAAGATATATTTTTTAAAATAAAATATATATTGTCCTGTCTGCAAAATTGTTATGTGCAGCTTTCTATTTGTTTTACCTGTTTTGAAACTTAAGCCAACAAAGCTAGATTATAAAATAAACTTTTATATGAATAGATTATAAAGGCACTTCTTTCCTTAATGTCCATCCATAATGTTGTAAATTACAAATAGTTGTTGGTGATCGTTTAATGTAATCCACTTTGTTTAGACTGGAATCACCAAAGCGATACAAAGCATCAAATGTGCACTTCAGATAAACAGCAGGTACAATGTATTAGTTGTTTATTTGAATATAGTCCTAAACTTAAGGGTTCAAGGGACAAACACCCCTTGATTTGGAAAATTTCTGACTAAAAAAGTCCCCAAAAAGGTCTTTATCCCACAAAACAATTTTTTTATGTTAATGTCGCGACTTTTTTTTGTTGTGGGGGATTTGTTAGTGTCCCCATAGCACCAGCAATGGAAGGAAACTAAAATTAGGGATGGATGGAAACGGCTCACTAAAATGTGTTCCGTTTAATGTTTAGGGCAAGGCTGGAATAGCTTTCCATGTTTTAGTGAGCAGATTCACTACTTCCATCCTTTCCTATTTTCTTCGTTTTAGTGTTACCCTCTTTACCCTACTTTCCCAGAATTAAACATTATATTTGTTCGTGCACTGGCATAAGTTATATATGTATTAGGGCTGCGAATTAACGGTTAATTTAAAAAACGGTTAACTGATGTAAAAATAATCGGTTAACCGTTAACCGATTTTCTTTAAACTACCATCAAATCGGCACCGTTTTTGGCAAAAAAAAGTTCAGGCAGCCGTAAAGGGCAGCAAAGAAATAACGCGCGTGATTACCGGCATTATCGGGTCTTATTTATGTGTTACTTTATAGTTTTTAAACGTCACCTTAAGACACATAGTATAACTTTAATTGTAATGCGTAATATTGAGTTAAAAATCAAACAATCAGCGTCTGAATGGTTGCTTATATTACGTTGACAATCAAACAATCGATGTGTGAATGGTGCGTATATTACGTTGACAATCAAACAATCGACGTGTGAATGGTTGCTTATATTACGTAATAATGAAACAATCAACGTGTGAATGGAGTTATGTATATTTAAAGATTATTAAAACGCAATTACGCCCAATTAAATGTGGGCGGTAAAGTAACGTTAAAAAACGGTTAAACGGTTAAAATTTGACGTGACGGTTAACCATAAAAACGGTTAACCGTTAATTTTTTCGCAGCCCTAATATGTATCATATTATATATATCACTAATACTCCAATATTGTCTCATTCTTTTAATGTCGCTTGCAGATTTCGGAGAAAACAAAACCTTACAGCGTCGTTTAGTAAAATCCTCGGCTTTTCTGACAATTCCGACTTCACAGACGGTAAGTAGTTTGCATAGCAGCCCACACATCATGGTATGTTCTGCCAACCAGCTTCTTTTCCATTTAGTTGAACTGCATGCAGAAGTGATTTTTGCAGAGTTGAATTTATTTCGCGCTGCTCTCACCTTTATACAAGTAAGCTTGATATTGCAATATATAACTATGATTTTACCAAGAATTGCAATTTGTGCATTTTCTTGCAAGCACTGTGTAACAATCCTTGTTGTGTTCCAGTTTTGCCTTATTTATTAAATTTTTTACGTTTTACGGCCATAGAAGTAACTTTTTTGACCACTTAACAGTATTCCTTTTTTATTTTTTAACTTTGAAATTCATTAAATGATTAAACCTTTACAAGAATCGTCATATACGGAGCTTTAACATCTGATTACAAATCTTTATGTTGGTGGGTAGCATTACAAAGTAGTCTGATTCTCTTAGCTTCACCATTCTTTGCAGCAGCTCTGAAACGCTAAGGGTATTCTAATATTACAAATTGCTTACAAACGGAAATGTGTTCCCGATATTAATTCCCCCTGTAAATGGGAAAACTCAAAGGTTATCACACAACAACGTTAAATTTCCTCGCGTTTATTTATTTAATCCGTTTATCAAGAAACACACAGTATATAATAAGAATTTCAATAAAAAAAAACATGAATTATTTTAAGTAAAGTTAAAAATATCCTAAAATACCATAAATAAAGCTAGGTTTTTGCAGGTGATGTTTTCTCTACTATATTTAAATCACTAATTTTAAATGCCGACTTTTTTGTTTGATAGCATTTGTTATTGGCCCACATTGTGATGC
>CH002934.1:198183-214129 GCA_000149265.1 Ciona savignyi
AATTCGCCGCCAAGTGAAAGACAATAAAAAGCAACAAATTTTGGAAACGACGAAAAGCAAGAAGTGAAAATAAAAATCGGTGGGTAATTACTAAAGTGGCAATAAATCTCTTCATAAAATAAACATTTTAACTGTAAATGCTATCCAAACAATGTGTTTATAGAAGAGTGGGTATTAAATTAAGAAATAAAAAACAAAAATCTTTTTAACGTTAAAGAAAATTAAATAGCCTTTTCGCCATTATTGAGCAGATTTAATGGTGAATATCTTTGCTCGTCTTGCAGAGATCTGATGCGTTAATATCCGCGCCATTGTATGACAATTGTGCCGAGTCAAATTAAAACGCCTCGAAAACCGCAAGGGTTTCCACGTAGGTAGCGTTGCAGAGACCTTTGATGTGCATCTCTACCGCGTGAAAGAACGACTCTAGTAATAAAATTATGATCAACCAGAAAAGAACAATTTTACACAACAAATACCAATGTGTTGATCTGATTATATGAATTGACTGTCATCTTTATTACGATATTCTATTTATGTGATTTAAGCGTGACGCTGTGATCGTACGGACAATGTCTTCCGCCCAGATTCACATCATACACATGAGCATATGCTGTAATCAGAAAATTTCAAAACTCAAATTTCAATTGCATATTGAATTGCGGTTAAGAAGTCGCCATTGTTCTGCATTCTAGATTGAGATTGCGTAGGAAATGACTGCGCCCGGCGTCGATCGAATTAGAAAGCTCTTCGTTCGATAACACGCAATATTATCGCCGATTGCAGCCAAAGAGCCTTCCAATCGCAGTAATGGGAGGCGATCGTATATGTTATTAACGCTTTAGAAGGAACGTATTGTAGTTCCACGCAAATCACCTCTGGTTATGAACCTTCCGTGTTGCAAAGTTCCATTCAGAGTTACAAGCGATTGCTACTGTGAAGATATAACTGAGGTGGAGTCCAATTAGACGAGATTCAAAGAGACGGCGATCATATATATGTCGTTTCTATACGTGTTATAACCAAATAGTTTCTAAGACAGCGGATCGGTGTTAAATTGTACAGTTATGTGGAGATGTTTTAGCAGAGAACTGTATTTAAATTCACACTTACAATGAGGGGAAATTTATATATATTTCGAAGTAATATTGTCCGGCCCGATGGTCTAGCGGTTAAGTGCGTCGCCTTTCAATCGAAAGGTTGCAGGTGCGAAACTGGTCGCTAGCTAGTCGGTTGTGTCCTTGGGCAAGGCACTTTACGGACATTGCCTGAACCCAGCGGATTAATGGGTTCTACCAAATTGAAGGAACGTGTCTATCATATACAACACACTGCAATAGCTCCGGTAACCCGACGATGGGCGCGAGGTGATCTGACGATTGCCCGTGTGATAACCCCTGGGGTTTTCCCATTCACGGGGATAAACATGAATATCCTATCCTATCCTAATATGGGTGTTATATTGTTCAGTTGTGTGCTGTACATGTTTCAGCAGACAACTGTATCTAAATTCACACTTATAACCAGGAAAATATATGTGTTTCCACGCTTTTATATAGAGAGCATGTCATTTTAAAACATTACTGGTAGTCTAGAACGATTTCAGCAGTTAAGTCTGATAAAACACCCGATTCTCTTATCTATAGCTCGGCAAACAATAAACACGCAACGCGTAAACCTCCCCTAAGCTCGTTAGTTAACAGTGACGGCGTATTTCGTTGAAACAATTAGTCGTTGGGGTGTTCGGCAGCGCTTATCATATACTGTGGCCCGGGAAATCTGCCCACGCATGAGATAAACACTTAAGGTTACTTCCGTATTTATTCCATTGTTGATACGTTCTTTTTCTTAACGTAATATTGCGACTGTATATACACGGACAAGGACGCATGGGTAGATCGTGGTCGCGCAGTAATTAGCGATGTGTTGGCTTCGAACAAATAAGCTGTATGACTAAGCTCTATGTTTCGATTAGATTGTTTATTGAAAGCAAGGTAGTATATAGAAAGAAGCCGGTTAAAGAATTATTAACCAGGTCGTTCGAATTGTTTAATATTGCTTATCTAAACTAAATATTTTTAAGTTGAATATCAGACCGCAGGGATAAGAAAGCAGAAAAATGTCACGCAAATCGGCGAGATTTAATTATTTTGCGTGGATTTGAATGTCATGGATTGAATATGTCGGTCCCAAGCGTCATTGGACGGATTGGTAATGCTATATTGAGTTATCCCGGCAATTCAATGAGATTGATTGGGTTTACGACGGCTTGATTCATATCACTTGAATTGTGCTGGAGAGTCAAGCGTGGTTCACAAAGGCGGAAATAGATTCTACAGTTTTGTGAGTCAGGAGCTTTCGGTGTCGTTTTTGCGTGGACAGCTAAATGTACAGTTGTGATGTCTGGTTATGAACCATATGGCCAAGTAGATTGCCAGGATTGACGAGTTTACATATGATTGTTGAGCTTACTTGTATAACGGTAGATGTCGATTTATTCTCTAGTTGCCTTGTCAATATGTTGGCGCATGGCGCTTTATGACAAGTGGCTCGCTTATCCAGGTCGGTATATCTGAATAGATTTGGTAGAAGTCCATTTGTGCTCTAATAACCCTTGCGCATGATCGCGACCCGGCGCTTTGGCACAGATGGATCGCTTGTCCAGGTTGGGCGTCGAAATCAACGTGGTTTCATATTCGCATGAAGCAGTGTTAGAACGCGTCGCTTGCAACGAAAGGTGACTAATTATGAAATCAGCACAGCGTTGTATTTAATAAGGAAGATCGGAGAGTGCGATTCTAAACTTTAATTGCTTCACCAAGACAACTGAGCTAATATACCGCTGTCGCAGTAGAATTAAAATGTTAGTTTGTATATAAACGCTAGAAGATAGTAAAAGTGATAAGAAACATAATAGTTGTTTTGCTTGGTTGCTTAACCGACACACTTAAGCTGATGCCTCGTTGTCGCAGTTAAAAAAATGGAAAAAATAGTTTTTTTTTGTAATCGCAAAATGAATTGGAAACGGTCGCATAAAGTTGATAATAAAACCAACCAGACAAGGAAATGACAACTAAATTGTGTTTCGCTGTTTAATGGTTGTGTTTTAGGGTGGCATGTGGCCGAATACCTTACCCCATCAATATATATGCCCCATTTTTTACTTTAAAAACGTCTTATTGACGAGACCATCATGGCTTTAAAACTTGACTAGAAAAAGAATATAATCAAGTAAATATGATGCTGCTAGTGAACTTTAAATACTGGTATACCAAGATAGTGCTGGTCGTGGTTATTATTAACTTTACCGAGACTATTAAAAAAGATCAGAGGATGTGTATAACCTGCTCGTAAAATAAACTTCCACCACACACGTTACACTATTAAACACGCCATTGTGCATAGGGTTACACTTTATCTCGTATTAGTTTACAGCTCTGTTGTACCCGCTTTTGTAAAACCAGGAAACATTCAACCATTTTCTCCGTTTTCAAGCTAATACTGGGCAACAAACGTTATCTGTGGGTAGGCGGCCGTTTTCAATTAATTTCGTAGGAGGTTGACTATATTGTACTAGAATAAACGCTTAGTTTGTTCAGACTCTGTTCTACTGTGGTTATATTATAGTTTTGTTGACAACAGATAAGGTTTTATCGTGTACTCTGATCGAGTTATTAAAATAGTATTAAATAAGCTAAACCTAAGGTATTGGGCTTGGATTGTATTCGCGTAAAAAACAGCCCGACGCATATGCTGACATATCTATGTAGAAAATTGTCTAATTATACAATAATTTCTAGTTTACAAATTAATAAGCGAATACTCAAGCAATTTCATTTAAAAGCTTATCATATCAATTCTTGAGGGTCATTTAAATATTAAAAATTAATTTGTTTACTTATAAAATCAACTTGTAATTCAGTTCAAAACCTTGTAGTAAATAAAGTATATTTGACTATATCTCTATGCCAGAGTGGTACAGTATCTCTTCTATGGTGTATTCCCCTGGGTGTCAGTAAACAATGTCAATTGTTGCGTCAATTTTTTCTTCACCTTCCTGAGTATAAAAGCGCTGGCACCCCAGTAGTAGGTACATTTTAATATTGATTCTGAAGAACGAGGTATTGTATAATGTCACCGAGATAACGATTGGATTTTTAGTTTAGCGGTTAGTAATTGTGGTTAGTCGACATATGTAAGGGACCATGTCTAACAAATCAAAAACACTTGACTAAATAGAGTATGTTTGCTATCAAGAAAAGGACTGCGCAGTTTATGACCTAATGCTTGTTTTATTAGAAATTGTCTTCATAGGAACAAGGATTAATAAATTATCGACGTATTTTTATTGCTATTCAATAAGGTCTAGATCGCATGTGTTCCCGTAGCTACATCAGCCCTGTAACTGACGGTAATTTATGTAAAGGTCCACTTCGTTTTGGAATGATTTCAATTTTAAATACCGCGACCTTCTGTATGATGGTAGCCGTCAAATTAGCCGTGTAAGAGTGAAGGTGTCGGGTGCATTATTTATACTTTGATCGCGGACGCGACCGAACACGTAAAACCGACGACAGGCCAGAGCAAGAAGGGGCCATTATAGCCTTATGGACTTGCTCTATGGCACAGGGAAGCGATTTATTGAACGACACATCTATTAATTATTCATCTCACATTGCTGTACACGTTCCGTCGTGCTAGTTCTGATCGAAGTTTTATGATCTTGGGATGGCGGGCGGGATTTGATCTTTGTTTGGAGGTGATACAACCTGACCCGGTAGTGTGGAGGTTAGAGTACGGATTTCTTACCATTGGGGTTGTTAGTTCAATTCCCACCCCTAGAGGTTTTAGGTTTAATACCCATCTCTGCTATATTGGCAATATTTCAATGCAATTTGTGAATAATTGCCTCCAATTTGATGATTTAAGTTGTTTGCTCACTTTTAATTACCGTGTAAAGTTTCGAAGCCGTGATTATTTCGTTACTTCCATTTTAAAATGCGTCCTGTATTTGAATAGTTTTTACTTACCACTTACCAGATCTGACGATTGCCCGTGTGTTAACCCCCTTGGTTTTCACGAGGATAAACATGAATATCTTATCCTAATACAGCTCCATTCGTTGACTAACCCCAATATTCCACATATTTATTTTTACTTTAACTACATTTATATTTTCCCAAGGCAGTTTAAGTTTGTAAGTACCACAGGTTGAAATATGCATAGTACCTTTCCCCAGCCCATCGTCTGGGACCCGTTGTTGGGACTTCCCCGTTATACCACCCACCCGTCTCATGGGGGCTTGGTGTCACTAGCGCCACACAGCGGTGAAATCGGACAGGCCTTGATTCCGGAAATGGCGGAGAAATCATTGAACCCCAGCTACATGCAAGTGCAAACCCCCCATATTGCAAGGGGAACCCCCATGTTAGTGAAAGCGAGCGATGGGTCAAGCTGGTTGGTTCAAAACCCCTACCCACAACAAACCATCGCCCCCCAACATTACCCAGGGGTTCAATACCTCGCAATTCAGCCCCAGGTTATGAGCCCCATGCCGCCCCACCTCCAAATACACCACGATGGTATTGACCCCCATAATATGGGGCGAACCATCGCGATGTCCGAAGTCAATCGGCTTCTACCGGGGATCGAACCCAGGAACATTCTGGTCCCGAAAAGACGCAGCGGGCAAGGAAATTGTGAGTTTAGTGATTTAATAAACTTATATTTGCTTTCGATGGATGAGTGGGTGGATGGGTAAATAAGTTGATGTGTGAATGGATGAATATATAAATCAGTGGAAATTGCTCACACATTCTTCACCAAAAGTAAAACATACGTAATTATCCTATATATGTGGTATATTAACTATAGAAATTCATATTCTTTGTAATCTTATTACCTATTTTTAAACGGTTAAGACGTGTGGCCAGATTTTAAGAGAGATAAGGTAACGGCCATTTTAGCGGACAATTTAGTTATTTTTTACCGGATTAGTTTCGAAACGATGGGCTCGTTGATAAGATCTTTTTTGTATGTAGGTCGGTATATGTACCGGTCGCGTTAACCATTCGGCCACACAACGGACCTCGCAATTGTATTTATTACGCTTGTGTGTAAGTGCTGACCAATAAACACCGCCATTTTGTGCCTAACACTCACTCCGTATAACCATATGGGTATCAACTATAACATTTATCTTGTCTTCGCCATAATTTATAAAAAATATGACTCGTATTAGGTCCCTAAGACATATACGTGGTTGGTTCTTTGATATTTATACAGATTAATGATTTTTACCTGCGTGTAGTGAATAAGGGATTAAATAACACGGGAAATAATCAGAACACCTTACATCCGTAGTGGGGCCGACGCTAATACTGTAGTGTGTCCAAAACATCATCTTGTTGTGCGAAACACAAAAAAAAATTTTTAAAGGAAAGGGGGAAAGAGTACACAACGTTAAAATCAAATTAAAGATTAGGGCGATAGAGCTAGGGTTAGGGTTAGAATTAGTTGGGTTAATTTTAGTGTTAAATGGTTAGGATAAATTTACGCACTTTTAGTGAGCAGTTTTACTTCCTCCTTTCTATTTCCCTTCTTTTAGTGTTGTTCCATACAGTTAGTTTTGGTTTTGGGATTAGTGTTTGGAGCATTTTTAAAAAAAATCAGTTTTTATAATTTTATTGCGCAGTGTCCCCTCCCTCCATCCCACTTCCACACCTTTTAGTGTTGCCCCGTGCATACCATGGTCGATAAACATGTTGTGTCGATTCCCCCAGGTGTCAGCTTCTCAAGACTGACAACCACTACGACACATTGTGAGCGCTCTCTACGGGGAAGCACCGTCGCTACAAGAAGAAGAAGTCAGTCCTTTGAGGGTACAGAGGCACCAGGATCAGGTAAAAAGACTTTTTACGATATTATTATTGATTATCCTAAAAGGTTTTCCGGGGTAAAAAGAGTTTTCTGGTGTAAAGTTTTCCGGGTTAAAACGAGTTTTCCGGGTTGGGGTAACGCAATGTATTCTTCAATATACGGCGTGATTACTCTAATGCCGATTTATGTATAAAAAAGATTTTAAAGACGACCGCATCATGGGTTCGAAAATTAGCTTGGTAAAAATAGAATAAACAAAGCTAAAGACTGATTTTCACACGTCCAAACGGTGACCCATTCACCTACATCTAGATTCTAGACAAAAAATATTAAAATAAATCTACTAAAAAAAGTGTAACGAAAATTATTAAATTGTGAAGATTACAGATTTCTATATAAAACAGTCTTAGGGACTAGTCCATCATGGTGTGGAAAATTAAAAATGCGAAAAAAACTGCTGATCGTAAAATAAAAAGTTCTTTGTCCAAGGACACAATTGATTTGCTGGCGATGAGTTTCTATCCTCACTTCCTCAAATGCTTCCGGCTCAAAAACGGGAAGTTGTGAATCATACCGACAACCATTTGGTGGAAGAGATTCCATAGTTAAACTAACCGCGCCTTTCAAGTTTCAAGTTATTTGAAATTTTGCTCTAGTATTAAATAACGCCAAATCACAGAAACCACAAAAAATACAGTGAAACGAAAAGTCGTTAAAACACCTCATCGTTAAAACACGCCTCTAAACCTATTAGAAAAAAAAACAATAAATTGGAAACAGAAATAATTCAGATGATGATATCTCCAAGTCACCATCGATTTGCGTTGATATCGGTGGGAAACCATCTAACCACATGTGGTCTTCCACGTCGGATTCATTCGTATCTGCAGGTTGTTTACTCAACTGGCTTCATTTCGGCGGAGTATAGCTCAGTCGGTTAATGCGTTGTTTTTTCAGTCGAAAGGCTTGGGTTTGAAACCAATCGATGGAATGTCGGGCGTGTTCTTCGGAAATGTAGTTTACAAATGTTACCACAACTATTTGGGTTATTGGGTTAACATAAACAGTAAGAATATCTAAATCATACACAACACACCGCAATAGCTATGGTAACCAAATTGTGGGCGCGTTAACCTGACGCTTGTCCGTATGACAACACCCTTTTTGTTTTCATATTCACGACAATAAAACATGAATATCTTTAATAGTATTTTTCGGACTCATAATTAGTTTGTCACCAAGACAGTTTTTGTACAAAATTGGTATATCCATAGATCGCATTAACCACTCGGCCACACGATGTTAATAATTCTTCACTGAGACAAATCAGTCAGTTTATTAACATCAGCCACCCAGAAATGAAACCGACCAATGAAACAGATATCCGGTACAGGCACGTCTGTTTTCGCTGCGTTATCCGGTACGCTATCCAGTACGGACTCGTCCGTTATCGCTACAGATATCTCATCAATGGTTACTTGCTACGTTACAAGTTTTTCGTGTCAAAGTCGATCTATTGTATAGCGGGCGAACAGTTGAATATCCCTGCGCTTTTAGTTTCAGTATTACGACGTAGTTTGTTTGTTTCGTACACTACGTTAAGCAAGGCTTGTTACGATGTTTAACATGATATTTGCAACATTAGTTTAGGAGTGGACTCAATGACAATAACCACGATTAGGCAGACATCGTTAACTTTTTGATGTGTTTGAGCCATTGAGTAAATGTGGAAAAAATCGCGCGCAAATCGCCTGATATTTCGATATTTGGATGCGGGAGATTTTTTTGTTTCCGCCAACTTTGCCGAATAATTCCGCTGAATATATCCCACCATTGTCCAATTTTGCAACACTTTCTTGTCACTATTACCTCACCAATTTCTTTCACGTCACTGTTACATCACCAAACTTTTCACGTGACTGTTACGTCACCAATCACTACCACTCTACGGTTACGTCACCAATTCAGTACACCGCATTATAACGTCCCAACTCTTAAGCATCAATATTACGTCACCTGTCACGTGAACGCGAAAAATACCACCAGCACTCACCTGATGTACAACCATTCGCTTGTTGTTTTATTACGTAGATGGATGTTTCTATAAAGGAAGCATCGCGCATTGGATTGCGACGCTCATTGAACACAGAATCTCATTAATAATTAACCGTTTAATTGCCTATGTTAATTTCGACGACACGAACACGAACGTATATGGTCTTGCGTGCGAGCGAATTCAGTTTTTTAGTTTCCACCCTGAGAAAATGTTATTGCAATTTGATAAAATAAAACGAAATCAGAAAAATGGCAAAAAGATGTTTTAAACTCATTTAATGAAAATAATTTAAAAAGCGGCTGGTTTCGATCTAGACAACTAAAAACTAAACCAAACCTTGAATTTTCTTCATTTGTTTATTCACATTTAACTGAATTCCAAGTTTCAGGATTTCCGGTCCCACTAAAGAAGCCAAGTCACGTGATACCGACGTTTGAAGGTTCAGATAGTCCAGATGGAAGCTGGGTTGTACCTGACCCCGTCAAACAACGTGCAGTACTGGAGGTTCTGGAATATTACTTCTCCGACGACTGTCTTTCTAGGAATGGATATCTTCTCAAACAGGTAGTTGGTCAACTTGAATCAATGGAAAGTATATGTATTGTTTGCTATATGTATTGTTTGCTTGGCTTTTTGGATTATGCTTCTGACCATTAGTCGAAAGGTTGTGGGATTGAAACTTTCGGCTTGCTTGTTTGGTTCTGTACTCGGAAAAGGCTACGTGCCGGTATCGCTTGAACCCAATGGATTAATGAATTCTACTAAAACTGTTAATCATACACAACACACTGCAATATATCTGGTAACCCAAAGGTTAGCGCGAGGTGATCTGACGATTGCCCGTGTGTTAACCCTCTTGGTTTTCCCATTCACGGGGAAAAACAAAGTCGGCAATACTAGCCATTTGTAAGTGCTTCAGCTGACTCGTATATTAATTATAATGAAATGAACGGAACATGATATTTTTAGAAACTGTCAAATTAATTGAATCTTTGACAAGCCGGGATGTTCCGCTTTTCCATTGGTATGTTCGGCACTCTATTTTATCGACGAAAACGCTTAAATAATTTACGTTGCTCTATTGTATGTTGTAGGTAACTTCATTAGGCTTATCAGAATCGTAATTTACTGATCAATTATTCACGAGTTTTATTGAAAAGTACGCGAAATATTTGGGAGCGAAATCCCCAAAGCGAATAATTGAGAGGTGGCATGTTGTAAAGTCAACGAGCCAGACTCGGGTTTTAGTTTTCAAAGACTTTATTCAATCGAGCCAGACTCAGGTTTTAGTTTTCAAAGACGTTATTCATTTCGATGGCAGACGACACTAATCGTTTTAGTTTTGGTGGATTAGGCGGTATTTAAAAGGCCAATTTGAATGTGAAATAGAAGTCGTTTTCCAGTCAAGCGTTAATAATGATATTACATGGACTTTATTTGTCAAATACTTAACCCACCTAGAATGGGAAAATCGTGTATAAAAAACGCAAGGGATGTTATCACAAGAACGACCATCTAAATCACCGCGGGTTAACTGAGCAGTGTTGTGAATACGATGGTGACCTTGTTAAGTTTTTGTTTTTTTAACCTACTGGGTCATGGTGATTTCTGTTAACTGCCTTGCTCAAGTACCAAACCTACAATCAGTACTGTCGTGTGGTTCGACGGTTACCACGACCGATATATATACCAACTCATAAATACAAAAACGGTTTTAGTGACGACCCTATCATGGGCCGAAACTTAGCTCGGTTAAAAAAAGAAAAATCGTACAGCCAGCAGCTGGTTTCGAGTCCACCACCTTTTGACTGGCAGCCCGGGGCGCAACAAGTAGACCAGTGCTGTTCTTCATGTACTTCCCCGCAGCTGGGTAATCAACACTTAGGCCGGGTACACACACTGCGACTTTGTACATTTAAGTTCAAAGTCCAACGTGGTACTTTCCGCTAATATCAACGGTGTATGTAAACGTACAACACACACACCATCCCAATACATAACATGAATCTACTGAGTTGATTTCTAATTGCACTCTTTTTCGTGGATAATTTATAAGCTCCAAATTCACAAATGAGTGTTAGTAAATACTCGATCGTAGATTGTATAAGATTTTATCAGCCAACGGTGTATATGTAAATGTAGGATACATATACGGTCCCGACATATAAAGTGAATCTTTTGAGGTGATTTATAATGCCCGGGTCAATTATTGAAGATAAACATTTACGTCGCTTGCTTTGTAAACAGGACATATTTGTTTGCAAATATCGTTATCATTATGATAATCTGCTATTTTAGAATTCATACAATAATCAATTTTTTACAATAATCAAGATTTTATAATTTTTATGTAGATTTTATTTTTTTATTTTATACATTAATTTTATGTCGCCATTTTATATAGATATGATTTTATATATTAATCAATTTTTTACACAGCTTAATATGTTATCATTTTTATGTCGATTTTATACATTAATTAATCACAATTACAACTTGTGCTTTTTATTTTCAGATTTCGCAGAACGAAGACGGTTACGTCAGTATAAAAAGAATTGCTGCCCTCAAACGGATGAAGTCACTCACTAAAGATGTCCGCACGGTGACGTTCTGCGCACGTTTATCAGACAAACTCGAAACAAGCGACGATAACACGATGGTGAGTTCTTTCTTTTTTTGCAAAAGAAAGAAAATTTTACCGAGCTAAGTATCGAACTCGGGATGGCCATATCACGGGGTATATTACAAGCATTCTGTATATGAATTTATGACGCTAAACAGTCGACCACGGGATCGTACTTTTATTTGTCATACAACATGAATTCCAGAGTCGAACGGTTTACGCTACTGACTCATATACAGACATGACTCTAAACCAATGTGTGAGTTGAACTGAAACTGAAAGATTGTTTCAATCATACACAGCACACTGAAATAGCTACGGTAACCCGACGTAATCTGACAAATGGCCGTGTGTTAACGCCTCTTGGTTTTCCCATTCACGGAAATAAAAAAGAATATCCTTCTATTTTATTATAATCTACTGCAATAGCTTAGGTAACCCTAGGTGGTCTGACGTTTGCCCTTATGTTAACGCTTCTTGGGTTTCCCATTCACGGAAATAAACATGAATATCCTATCTTATCCTAATCTACTGCAATAAATTACGTAATATCTGATAGTTTATTACCTGTTAATTACCTGAAGTAATCTGATAGTTGCCATCGCTGTGATAGCGCCCCTTGCGTTTTCTTAAACATAAACATGAATATCCTATCTTATCCTAATCTACTGCAATAAATTACGTAATATCTGATAGTTTATTACCTGTTAATTACCTGAAGTAATCTGATAGTTGCCATCGCTGTGATAGCGCCCCTTGCGTTTTCTTAAACATAAACATGAATAAACACCCTATATATGTTTCAAAGAGCAAATGTCTTTTTAGATGCGAAGAAAGAAACCATTACCAAGCACCTTGGAGCCTCCTCGGCTAATCCGGACAGTCATTGCCATCAATCTACCCGTGGCTGTGCCCACGGTCGAGTCGGTTACTTCTCTATTCGCGTGTTTTGGTGACCTCGCCCAAGTCCGTGTGCTGAAGCCGGGGAAGACGTTGCCACCATATTTGAGGGACTACACAGCGGTACATTTGGTTGCGCGTCATACTTAGATAATGTTTGCAACGTTGTTTCTGTGACATAACTTGGGTTTTATACGCATCTAGCGTATAGTTCGCCTGACCGTCACCCGAAAGGTGATAGGTTCGGAACTAGCTGACATCTGGTCTGTTTGGTTCATGGTCAATGTGCTTAGCGGACCTCGCCCGAACCCAGGGAATTATTTATTTGTACCAAAGTTGAAGGAACTAGTCGCTAGCTAGTCGGTTGTGTCCTTGGGTACCCCACTGAACGAACATTGCCTTGACCCAGCGGATTAATGTGTTTCTACCAAATTAAAGGAACGTGTAAATTATACAAGAGACACTGCAATAGCTCCGGTGACCCGACGGTGGGCACGAGGTGATCTGACGATTGCCCCCCTTGGTTTCATATTCACGGACATGAATATTCTAAAATTTAATAACATAAATAGTCTGCATTTCCACATACATGGTAAATGTACTTTATACAACTTTTGTGTTGACTGTAGGAAGTACATGTAAGCTTTCTCATTTTCGTTAAAAGCATAACAATTTATTCTTAACTACTTTTGTAATATACACACCATCAACCATAGTGTAGCAACAATGCTAAAAACAACGGTGGGATAGCGACAACAGGTAAAGCTAAGAATCTAAAAACCCCAAGACTTTCTTAACCCGGTGGTGCAAAATATTAGGTACAAACGACCACCCTGACCACCTAGCACACCGAAAATGAATATACCTATATTATTCTTATAAACCCCTCAGGGTTTCTCCCAAACACGATCACCTTAACCACTTGCTCCCTCAACACAGTGGGTACCGGACTTGGGAAAGGAATACTGCGCGTTGATCGAATTCGAGTCCCAGGAAGAAGCCCAAGGAGCGTGTAGGGAGATCAACATGAAGAATCGTGACTTCAACAGTTTGAGGGTCGCGCTACTTAAACCCGGGGCTCGCTTGCGACGGACGCTGTACAGGAAATACAAAGGTTGGTCGGAATCTTTATTACCTTGCTGTGTGTTGAACCAGTGATCTTTTAGCTGTTTCTTTCTGTTAACTATAAGCTGTACACGACTATGTAGGGATCTGTATAAATAAAAATAAGAATTATGGCATTGGCGCTGATAAAAGTTCTAGGTTTAGTGCTGGGTTAAGAGTTGGGATTCGTTTCGGAATTAAGAAGTGGGCGGGTACTAGGGATGGGGTTATAGAATTAGTTTTCGTGTTTAGATTAGTGTTCAGGCACAGTTAAATAGTTTCCATATTCTTTTAACACCCGGCTAAGATTTAAATGATGGGATAGTCATCAAGGCCGTTTTTTTTATAGAAGTCGTTTGTTTTTGTATACAGTTTCTCTCCTTATTGTAAGTTCGTGTGTCCGAATGGGTAACGCGTCATTCAAATGACTAAAAAAAGTTTCCATCTCTACAACTTTCACTTCATTAAGCGCTCCATACATACAAGTCGAACTAACTTAATCAATTGTCACAGGCGATAATGAAACACCCGAGTTACCGCGGGAGCAAAGCGTTCTACCCAAAGTATGCGAGGGGCTTCAAAATCTCCCTGTGTTCTCCAGTAAATGCTTCAAGTCCAACATTTCCGCACTTCAATCGTCACAAAGCAGGGATTATGACGCGGGGATATCAGGCTCTGGGTCTGATTCGGACTCTTCCACGGTTCGGAGGACGGCGAACCGGCTGAAATACCCCGCATCCGACAGTGGTTACAGTCACTCCAATCATTCCAGTGGCGACGAAAGACACAGACACTCTGAGATTACAAAGCCAACTTACAATAGGAATATCAAGCGAAACAACAGGTCCCTTACAACTGAGAATCCCGAATCCGACAGCAGCGACGCGTCAGGGGAGATTCGGCTGCAGCGAAGAGCGTCGCCAATCAATCGTATCCCGGTCGGTATTATTCGTTACCCTGTCGGACCACGTGACAACTCTACTAAAGGTTTCACACGAGGATTCAGAAAATCTCTCGTTTGAGATCTTAAACTATTTGAACTCTTTTGTGCCTTTCAATTTTATTCCATAAGTTTCCAAGTTGTGACCGAAACATTATGTGAGCTGAACTTTTAATGGAGTATTTTTAAGTATTATGCCAACGGTATTAGGTATACCAGTTATCTGTATCATCCATTTTTGAGTATTTTATTTTATCTTCAATTTCACTGAATTGTCACGAGCAATGTTGCCGAAGACACTTAATGAGCAAATACAAAATATAAGTGAAATATGGTGTTGCGTATGTCCAGTACCTCTAAATACTACAGGGCCGCTTGGACCGCTTGGATCACATGGAGCGCTTAAATCGCTTGGATCGCTTGGAGCGCTTGGATCACTTACTATACTTCGTAATTACAAGAGGCATGATATTAATGTTAGGGTTGGGGTTAAAGTTAGTTCTGGGGTTGAGATTAGTGTTTGGGACAGGGTTAGAATTACTTTCCGTAGCAATCTAAGTGATCCAAGCGATTCAAGCGATCATGTAGTATTTAGAGGCACCTTATCTGCTCTGGGAAGGAGGAGTTAATAGGAGAAGAATAGGAGGGAAGGGGGAGGAGTTAAGAGGAGAAGGAGAAATGAGATTTACACGCCCCTCATGCCGACAGTCGAGCTGTATATTGCACTATATTGTTTATAAAAATATGTATTTCTTAATCTATATTCTCACGGCGAAAGCAAATCGAAATTGATTTTAATTATACCTAATCGTATTTATTTTAAAGCGATTTTATAGAATACATTAATTTAATTTGTTGACCCAATAGGATGTACTGTGTATTTAATAGGATTCCTATTTGATTGTTTTATTGAATCCAGCCAACTTCTTTATTTTTACTGTGCCAAGTTTCGAACTCATTATAGGCTCATCACCAGGACCGTTTTTGTATAAGAATCGGTCAATGTATCGGTCGCGTTGACCATCCGGCCACAAGACCGTACACATACAGCCAACTGTTTTAAATTCTATGTTCCCCATATATGGGGCCGACTCGATAAGACGTTACCACACGAAAAATCATCAGGTTTTCTCCGCGAATACGTAAGGGGTCGTTATAGGACACGGGTAATCGTTATACCTCGTCCACACCGTCGGGTTACTGAAGCTATTACTTTGTATTGCATATGATTGAGACGTTCCTTTAATTGTTAGTAGAGGCCCATAATTCAATTTGTTCTGATGACATCTGCTAAATGCATTAACCAAGGACACGACCATCGAATCAGCTGCAGGTTTCGAGTCTAAAACCATCCTGTTGCTTGCATGTCGCTGATTCACGTGTTTGGATACCCAACCTACATTTTTTGAAATATTCGAATTTCTATAAATAAAATTATTTTTTG
>CH002934.1:223058-247066 GCA_000149265.1 Ciona savignyi
GGGAACACCAGGTGACGGTTATGAATTGTGATGAACAGGAACTATGAGAATATCGGTGTCGATCGGAAGAAAGAAAGACAATCCGAATATGAGATTTAGCGGGATGTTATTTTCTACACATGATACAAAACATGATTATCTCGGATATTTGTTATTTGGTCGTTAACTTAACTGACTAAACCACCTGTTTATCTTAGTATATATTGTTTAACATACAAGTAAATCTGTTTACACATGACTAAATATCCGAATATATTCTATTTCTACTCTTTTTTTTTTTTCCTTCTAAAAGTTCATGTAAGAGATTTTGTTTACTTAACCTATACTACAATAATCATTCTTACATTGTCATTTTGAACTTTTTTTATACATTGTTTATTTTTTGTATTAATCGATTCCTAATTCTGTATTTAATCTTCCACTGTATCTGTATTCAATTTGTGCTATTTCTTAATGATCATAAATGTATCAATTATGAATGAAAACACTCTTGTTTTTTTCTCTTCCCCGCTTTAAATAGGAAATATGCATATTCAAATGCATATAACAACTCGCCACAGATTCAAAACTAAATCCCGTTTGTCAACTTGCAAACCCCAATGTTCCAGTTTTTATTGCTTTAGGATTCCATAGAGTTTATACTTGGTGCCTGTGGTTGACACTTGATCTGTACTGACAAACCCTTCCAAATAGTCAACTATGACTTCGATAATCCGAAATCCGTAACGGAAGGTTGATTTTATCGGCTGCTACAGCTCGTAAAGTTTATAGTTTTATTTGTCATCAAAGAAACGCATTTCAATTCGTTAAAGACGTTTAGTTTTGATGTTGGGAATTCCCCATATTTACTAACGACAATCGCGATACGTGACCAGCGATTATCCATCGTTTTTACAAGTTTCGTTGCAGCCGTAGTTTTTTACCGATCTAAATTTTAAACCCATCAAGACTTCGTTACCAAGACCGCTTTTTCTAACCATTCGGCCACACGACCGTCCACAGCACTAGTTTTAAAATCGCCTTTCTAAACTAATTTTAAATCTCTATGTTACCAGGAAAAAATATTTGATTTACGGTAGGGGATTCACGGTAGGGGAATTCCCGTTCAGGCTTCCTGTGCAAATGCGAACAATTTAGTTTGACTGGAGAGAGTTGAACCGTATGATGATGATTATGATATTCGGCAGCAGTTGGAGTGAAAAATCTATACTTTCATGGACATTTATCAATCTTTTCATACTTTTTCATGGTAAGTTATGGTTAACTATGATTTAAAGTGAACATTAAAAGCAGTGGGACTTGAAACGCAAAATAGAAGAAATGGATAATAGTCCTGTTTTTTTTCTGTTATTCGACTGGCATTTTAACATTGAGGTAAGTATTTAACAAGTGAGCTTAGTAGAGTTAGGTAAATATTGCTTCAGTGTGTTTCACTAATAAATACAAAGTCGATATATTGATTTTTTTAAACATAAGATATAAATAGCGCACATAGTCCACCTAGGTTGTTTATTATACTAACTAAATATTAAGCCTACCTTTAATTTGCAAAAATGTGCATGTGTGTAAATGTATGTGGGAAAGGTTGGTGATTGTATCAGATATGTCAAATATGAATATAGGATATGAGCGCATTTGAAAACAGGACCAAAAAGCCATCAAATTTTGAGCGAGTAAGAATTCACTCACATGTGGAAACTCATGCGAGTAATGGGAGTAAATCTTTAGTATATTATATAGACTCCAGTAATATTATCTACAATATCCAGTAAATTAGTAATATACTCCAGTATTCGGTCGCGCCATGTGTACCTATACGCTAGTTGAATGGAAAACGGTCACGGACAATGTTAATTAGTTTTTCTTTTTGCAAGAGTAAATTATTACTCGCATGGCGTGTGGATTTTTGTACATGGAAATTGTGCAGTCATGCATGCAAATCATCTTTAAACTCACAAGGCAATAATTGTTTTTAGAATGATATGTGTCCAGAATAATTTATCTTGAAGTATAAACTCATTAACTATGTATTCAACATTTTTTTGTAGATAACAGTGTTTATTAGTAGGTAACATCAATTCAAATGCAACTTTAATAAAACTACCAACCAACCAAGCCACCATTGCAACTGAGGTTACTGGCCTTGAAATTAATTCTGGGGATATTTCAAGTCCAAGTTCATGTGTATGGCTGGTTATTCCAGGTTTTCCAGGAGGATTTCAGTTTTACCAATCATCATTCATTCCACATTGCCAACCATCCACAACAACCACTTATAGCATATCATGCTCTGAATCATCTGGTGTCATTTCTTCAAACCTCACTTTTCTGACACAATTAACAAGCAATATCAGTGTTGAGATGAGCTGTTCACCATCACCGACTTATAACTTGCAAGTTATTATCAAAGGTAAATGAGGTGGAAATGTTTTTTTTTCCGATTCTTGAAGGTGCTGTCTGCTGGAAATAATCATTATTAAGAGCCACACTTAAAGTTCAAGCAAAATTAAGTTGGGATGGATTTTTTCCATTCACGGGGTGAACATGAATATTCCCACCCAGTATTTAATATTGGAGCGTATGGTATAATTGTTAAATAAATGTGGTTTTGATTGGTGATTTATCTTGATTTGAGCTCGTATAAAATGCGATGGAAGTTTCATAAACTGGTTCAAATAATTTAGTTATCGAACACTCAGGTTTTGACTTTCACAGATTGCACATCTCCAACACCTAGTAATGTTCCAGTCAATCCACCAACTGGTGTCTACAACACTCAAGCTCACTTCCAGTGTTCCCAGAACTCTACTTTGTTTTATGCAAGTGGCACACCTGGAAACACTGCAACCAAATGTCTTGCTTCAGCAGAGTGGGAGAATGAAAAGATTGTGCAATGCTGGTCAGGTGGGTGGGTTATTTCCTTTACATTACATTAAGCATTGTTGCATCACTGTTTCCATTGTGACGTGGGAGTATGACTCATGTTTATTGTGACTTCACTGTTCATTATATCCAGCACCAACTGCTACATTGATTGGAAACAATACCCATTGTGTTGATGACAAAGCTACATTCCAATGCAATGCTGTTGGGGGATTTCCCTTGACAGACAAAGTTGAAGTTTATTTCAATGGTCAAATACAAGTGGTAAAAATTTAATTGACCTACAGCTCTCTTGATTGATTTATTTAATAAATTTAATTTCCAGTTAAATGGAAGCACATGGTCAAGCACTGTACTGAACAGTTCAAACAATGGAGATATAGTGGAATGTAGAGCTATATCTAACTACACTAGCATTGCTGAATATAGTCATCTGGCAAGAGACAACAAGATATTAACTGTGTATTGTGAGTATTATAAAGTTTACATTAAAACGATTTTTTTATAGTATTATATTATCACATTTTTACCTGAAACTCCAAGTAAATTAAACTCCAAGAGGACTTAGTGCTTTTAAATAAACATGGTTAAATCAACAATTGGTTACTTGGTTGTTTATTAGCACATACACATTCTCACAGGTGAACTTTTCATATTTATTATTCAGTTATTCTAAAAATGGAAAATTAAAAGAATATATTGTCCATAATTTTATGTTCTGTGGAATTATGGCACTATGTTCCTTGTAGAAGCTTAAATAAGAACATTATAAACCAGGCCAAATGTTAAATTATGGTTGAGTAGGAATTCACTTAAGTGTGGAAGCTCACGCGAGTAACACAAGTAAATCATTTACCACGAATGAAACAGTCGCGGTAAACGTTAATTAGTTTTTTATTTGCAAGAGTAAATTTCATACTTACACGGTGTATGTCACATGAGTAAACACACAAGTGTTACTCCCGTTACTCGCGCGGATTTTTGTCCCTGATAAACATATGTTGGACTCAACATGTCTGACTTTTAGTTATTCTTTAGATCCTGCTAACAACCCGAAGATTGAAAACAAAATGTCGGATCTATTGATCAAAGCAGACGATGGTTACCTGCTTAGATCAGATGGGACGTTGACCATGAATTGCTCAGCTGACGGAAACCCTGCCGTTCATTGTAGCTGGTTGTGTTCATCTTGTGTGGGGTTATCCAACACATGTGGGGTCACCAATGTTGGGGTTAGCGGTTCAACCAATATCACTTGTGTGGTTGGTAATGCTGTTTGTGGAGGTGGTACTCTAAGCATTAAGCAAAGGATAACATTGGTCACTAAATCTAGTAAGTTGAAACTTGTATTGTAGCTTTGATATTGCACTAAACTTATTTTACCAGGAATTCCAACCCTCAATGTTGATGGAATGCCTGCAACTGCCTCAGTTATTACTAGGAACAAAACACAAAGTTTAAGTTTGGGATGTGGCATTGAAAATGAAACTGAGATGAAAACAACATTCTTGTGGATGAAAGATGGAGAAGTGAAGTCCGGATCAAATATTCTGATCATCAATAATCTCACATCTTCCGATAGAGGATTGTATTCTTGTAATACAACTGATGCATTTGGAAATTTTTCCACCACCATCTATGTTGACGTATTATGTGAGCATGAATTATAGGAGGATAGGATATTTATGTTTATCCCAACACACCGGTAATCGTCGGATTACCGGGGCTATTGCAGTGTGTTTTGTATGATTCACCTGTTTCTTTAATTTGGTAGAACCCATTAATTCAAGTGCTTTACCCGAGGACACAACCGATTAGTTATCGACCAGTTTCAGACCAACAACCCTTCGGTTGATAGGCGTCACTAACCCACCAGACCAATCAGTTAGATTCTTTTTTCTAAGTACTTTTATTTGTCTAATCATTTACCTTAAAGGTGACCGTAACATAACACCTTTTGCATGTTTAACTAGCCTTTGCTTCATAGATGAAGGTTCTTGTATTTAAATTGACATTACAACGACTGTAGATAAACAGTGTTGTATTTAAATTGACATTATAACAAGCTGCATCCACCCACAGTTCCAGCAGAGCAGTTTAAAGTCAACAATGGTATGAACAATGTATGTGAGTGGACGACTGGTGCTCCACAGTTGTGCAGCATCACTTTCACTTTGAACCCCTTTCTACATTCTACAATGTTGACAAAAGACGGTTTGAATACAGATAAATGTGGTAGAACTCAAATATACATCACCTTTTATTGCAGGGCTCATTGTACAAAATGATATTGAAGCCACACAACAAAACACAGTGATACCAAACTTTCTATTTATGAAGAACCAGGTTTGATTTTGAAATAAAGGTTTAATTTGAAATTTTGTAGTAAGATATTCTGATTGCTTATTTTCAGCCATCAGAAAATGAAACTGGTTCTTACAAACTCACAGTTATTTCTTCAATATTTGAACCAGTTGATTTTTCATTCACAATTATTGTGTCGCAACCAAGTAAAGCATCTAAGCAAACATCAGATTCTGTGGTTATTGTTGGTTCTGTTCTTGCATCAATTATCTTCATTCTGTTGATCACAAATACATTTCTTCTATACCAATTCTGTAGACACAGGAATAGCAAAACTACTGCAGAAGACAGGTTTGTCGGCCATAGTTCACCTTATTCATATTCATTCATCATTTATTTCCAGGAACCAAGGAAACATCAACTCAGCAGCTGCAGGTAATGGTAGTCACTTATTTCAAGAATATTGGCTTTTTAAACATAATGTTCAATTTATTGATGTATTCATCAATAATTGATATCATCGTTAAATATTATGACTTTTGCTCCAGTTATAAATCTCATTTCATTTTTATTTGGTGAAAAATTAATTATTATGTTGCTGGAATTAGATTGTGGTATTAGATATGCACAAACCACTGTTATTCAATTTATACTTTCAGATTATGTTGAAATGGATGATGCAACACACAGCAATAAAATCAGCCAACAAAACAGGGTACGGATGCATTTTTTAATTCTTTAAAATTCCAACTTGGACCTCAAGCATATTTTTTACCTTAAAAACCCTTTTATTAGTACTTTTTAAAATCTTAACATTTAAAAAAAGGTTTGCTAAATTAAGTCTATGTGGAAGAAGGCATGTTTTAAAACTTATCGTTTGGTCTTAATTAAATTTTGTTTACACATTGTTTTTTTTGGTTAGGTTTGGCGGCCGCTATATTTATTTAATTATATTCACTTTTAAACGACTTTACAAGTGTTTATTTTGCTGTCTTTTTCTGTTTCTGTGCCGTGATATGATTCGTTTGCCATTTTTAATACTGGGACTTAAAATGAATAACCTAAAGTAAGAGGAATATAGTTCTTAAAATGCTTTATACGTCATATTTACTAAAAGGCTGTTTATTGTTTGCTTAATTAATAGTTTATATTATTACAAGGATTGCATTGTATATTTAGACACAACTTAATATGTTTGTTTGTGTAGACCCAGCAACAGCATCCTTATGTGAACACTGGCACCAGCGCAATAGCAAGTAAGTTTTTTTTTAAATAAAAATGTGTGATAAATTAATGAATTTGAGTATCCTTGTTCATTCATTTGGTGCTGCCATTAACTTGCTTAAAACACAATTTACAACCAGCTGGCATTAAACCAAACAATTTTGTATACCTTTGGTCAGAAAATTACTTAATTGAAAGATCATACACAACACACTGCAATAGTAATCTGACAATTCACCGTGTGTTAACTAACCCCTCTGGTTATTGGATTAACATGAATACCCTATCCTAAAACGTAAATTTCTGCTACAGATGATCAGAGTTATATGGACATACAGACGTTGCAATCAGGAAATGTAAGTTTTTGGTGGACTAAATTTTAAAAGTAAAACTTGCTACAATTTTTGCCTTTGTATTTTCTAGATTCAGTTACTTAAACCAAGTGTAAAAATCAGTTAAACCACAACAGCACACTCATGCCCGGGTAATCCAATGAATGCCCCTGTGTGAAGTCTTCAGCATATTTCCACACGCAGGGATAAAGCATTAAAAACAATTGAACATGTAGATGGGAACATCAGGTGACGGTTATGAAGTTGTGATGAACAGGAACTATGAGAATGTCGGTGTCGATCGGAAGAAAGAAAGACAATCCGAATATGAGATTTAGCGGGATGTTCTACACATGATTCTAAACATGATTATCTCGGATATTTGTTATTTGGTCGTTAACTTAACCAACTAAACCACCTGTTTATCTTTGTATATATTGATAAACATACATGTAAATATGTTTACACATGACTAAATATCCGAATATATACTATTTCTACTCTTTTTTTTATTTTCCTTCTAAATGTTCATGTAAGAGATTTTGTTTACTTAACATATACTGCAATAATCATTCTTACATTGTCATTTTGAACTTTTTTATACATTGTTTATTTTTTGTATTAATCGAGTATTCCTAATTCTGTATTTAATCATCCACTGTATCTGTATTTAATTTGTGCTATTTTCTGATCATAAATGTATTAATTATGATTGGTGACACTGTTGTTTTCTCTCTTCCCCGCTTTAAATAGGAAATATTATTATTCAAATGCATATAACAACTCGCCACAGATTCAAAACTAAATCCAGTTTGTCAACTTGCAAACCCCAAGTGTTTATGTGTTTTGCTCTAAGACTCGTAAAGTCTTTCTGTATTTTTTAGTCTAATTTATGTAGATTCTTCTGTGTAAGCAAACCTCCCTTCGCCCAGAATCGCTACACTAAGGATGCGCTAGAAGTTCCCAACGCGATTGTCAAGTTTAAACGCGCAAAACACTTTCTTTCCAGTGTTTAATAAGCGGTTTTCTATTAACGAAATAAATACAATCAATATGGCGTCGGGAATATTAACGATTAGTAAAAATGACAAAACGCTGCTTACCAACTGACTATCGTTGCAGGTATGTCAATTCAGTAAATCAATTGAATCAGCTTCATTAACAATCATTTCTGTTAACCGTGCAGTACTTATTTAATTAGAAAATACAAGGTTAAGAGCCAGTAAGATAAATTGGGCAAGTTCCTGTGACGTAACAAACAACGTTGAAATATTGGGATTGCCAGGTCTAGCATCAGGGGCAAACAATGGATGTCGCTCAAAACAAAATTCAAACATCAATCGAAGTGAACATAATACGACACAGATGTTACAGTTTATTTGTATTAACGGTAAAAGCATAGAGCAGTGGTTCTCAAACTTTTTAGAGTTGGGACCCACTATAAATAACCGCAATTTATAACGACCCACTTAACTTTATATATAGTTGTTGTTGGTTTCTAGGTTACGCTATCGTTGCAAAAAAACACACCTCTGGGATCACGCCACGATTCAAGATTGTGTGATGTCACAATTATGATAATTTCCCCTTGATTTTTGTATAGGAAATAGCCAGTATAGTTAATTAGAGCTTTCTATAACTTTTCACGACCCACCAAGAATCCTTTCGCGACCCACCGGTGGGTCGCGACCCACAGTTTGAGAAACGCTGGCATAGAGTATATTAGTAATCTATGGTAAAAGCACGAAGCATTCATTCTAGATTTCTTTTTAAAAAAAGTTGGGATATTCAGTGATATCATAGGGAGCAAATATATCCTGCACGTCAAAACCTTTATCTGCCATAATGGAATCTCTAGGATCACACATGTTTACCAAATTACTGCGCTCAACAATTTGTCTATCACTAGTACAGCCACCATATGCTGACGATATAAAAGATATTAGACCACCAGGGGTCGCACCAATTAAAACTTTCGCAGTATTTCTATTTTTGTAGGTTGAAAAGGTGACCTGCTGAGCTAAAGGTGCTTTTGGTTTCTTAACAGGAATTTCAGTGCCATCAATAATAACATGAGTGTTAGGGAATTCACATTTAAACGAAAGGGGCGAGTAAAAATTAACTAAGTCTTTGCTGGGCCATATATCAATTTCTCTCCATTGTAAGCTTAAATAACGAATCCAAGTGACAAAGATAGAATAGACATCTTTTTCGCTTAAACCAAACATTCGACTGAGTTCAAAATTTGTTTTGCCTTGTCGAAGTTTTATAAGAACTAGGAAAAACAAATCAGTGGTGCTTAAGTTATTTGGTGCCAGGGGATATAAATATGTGAGATGGTTTGATCCTTCTCCCAAACTATAAAGCACTGCATTAAAAGTCGTGAAATTTGGCAAACCGGTAAAAAAATTAATTCCTTCATTATCCTGCTTGAAACTTGTGATGGTGAATGTGCTACTAGAACCAGTTTGTTCAGTTTGTGTGCTGGAATCTGTTATTTTGGGAGCAGGAATACCAGGGTGTGCTTCGCAGTCTATTTCGCATTCAACAACGGCTTCTGCCCCCAGTTCAATATCATTAAACTCAAAAAGTAATTGGCCCTGAAGTTCTTCACTGCGATGATTAAGTCTTGCCTCTCGGTCTGTTACTATATTTTTCTTGGACCAAGCAAACACACTTGGCACACTGTTGTTGCGCAATCGCTTAACAAGTGGCTTTAATCCTGAAATTAGAAGTTCTGGCATTAATAAAACAAACAACTTTAGAAAAAGTCATTTAATATCAGGACAAGAATGTGCATTACTTACCATATTTATTACAAGAAAGGTAGTCCTCCTCTTTGAAATGAGCATAGCACACAGTTGAATATTGGCCTGGTTGCCAGCTTTTTCCTCCACGAATAGTCCTCACCCTTTTAATAGGTGATATCCAACTTTGTTTTAAGGTTTCATTGCTGGGAAATCGATGACCCCCAGTTCCTTTGCATAAAGGTACACAGCAATAATTTGTTGCCATTTTTAGCCTAAAGACATATATTTAAGTAATCTTATAAAATAAACATTTAAATAATTGCGACATGGTATCTTTTCCAGTCAGATCTGGTCGGATATTCTACAACTATGCTTTGTGGCAATATTTATATGCTGCAGGCTGCAGACCAAAGTTCTTTTACCTAGAAATATAAAACGCGGAAAAAACGGAAGACGGAAGTGAAAAGTTAAACCCCTTAACAAGGGGCTACGGTCCTAAAAATTACAGAATTTGTTAATTGAACCGTGCTCTTTCGAATGATAATTTTTGATTTGAAAAAAAAATGTAAAATATTAATATCGAATATGAATATTATTAATATTCACGCATTTATAGAGTTTTCGCCAGTTATTCCTTTGGATATGTTGTAGCCCTTGCCAATACCTTCAAATTGATATATAAATTATATACAATATCCGCGGGGGGCTATATGCACGAAGCGTCTGAATATTCATAACTCGTTATTTAGGGATGCTGCGGTTTTCATATCCAGATGAACATTTATAGAGTTTTTGCCAAAAAATCCTTTGTATATGTTGTAGCCCTTATAAATACCTTCAATTTAATGTATAGTTTATATAGAATAACCGCAAGAAACTATATGCACGAAGTGTCTGAATATTCATAACTCTTCATCAAGGGATGTATTGGAAGATGCTGCAGTTTTTTTATCTAGATGGATATTTATAGAGTTTTCGCCAATTATTCCTTTGGATATGTTGTAGCCCTTATAAATACCTTCAATTTAATATAAAGTTTATATACGATAACCGCGGGAAGCTATATGCACGAAGCGTCTGAATATTCATAACTCGCTTTACAGAGGAGTGCATTGGAAGATGCTGAAGTTTTGTTATCCAGATGGACATTTATAGAGTTTTCGCCAATTATTCCTTTGAATATGTTGTAGCCCTTTCCAATACCCTTCAAATTGATATATAGATTATATACAATAACCGCGGGAAAGTATATGCACGAAGCGTCTGAACATTCATAACTCGTCATCAAGGGATGCATTGGAAGATGCTACGGTTTTCTTATCCAGATGAACATTTATAAAGTTTTCGCCAATTATTCCTTTGAATATGTTGTAGCCCTTATAAATACCTTCAATTTAATGTATAGTTAATATACGATAACCGCGGGAAGCTATATGCACGAAGCGTCTGAATAATTATAACTCGCTTTACAGGGGGTGCACTGGAAGATGCTGCGGTTTTCATATCCAGATGGACATTTATAGAGTTTTCCCCAATTATTCCTTTAAATATGTTGTAGCCCCTTTCAATACCTTCAAATTGATATATAGATTATATACCATAACCGCGGGAAACTATATGCACGAAGCGTCTGAATATTCATAACTCGCTTTACAGGGGATGCACTGGAAGATGTTGCGGTTTTCTTATCCAGATGGACATTTATAGAGTTTTCGCCAATTATTCCTTTGAATATGTTGTAGCCCTTTCCAATACCTTCAAATTTATATATAGATTATATACAATAACCGCGGGAAAGTATATGCACGAAGCGTCTCCCCATTCATAACTCGTCATCAAGGGATGCATTGGAAGATGCCCCCCCCTTATTATCCAGATGAACATAAAAAAAGTTTTCGCCAATTATTCCTTTGAATATGTTGTAGCCCTTATAAATACCTTCAATTTAATGTATAGTTTATATACGATAACCGCGGGAAGCTATATGCACAAAGCGTCTGAATATTCATAACCCGTTATACAGAAGCTGATTTGATGAGAGATGTTAGGATTTTTTATTTAAATGGATGGCTTTTTGCCAACTTATGTAATAAATTTGTGCTTTTATTTTTGTTGTTGTAAATTGTTTGCACAAACATGTTGTTGTTTACCTGCAATTGACTTGTTTGGCTCGAGCGATATCTATATGGTGCGAAAGAAGATGTTATCGGCCCCGGTTGATGGTGCGACATGTTTTTAATCGGCGTCGGTGACGCTTTAATCACGTTATCAAACCTCATTATCGAAAGTTGTATATAATCTGTAGTTTTCATGACATTGTTCCAGTTCATTAGAACACTGTTACTCTGCCAGTTGAATCCTTGAGTTATTTAGAAATCGTTTGTACGAAATCTTTGTAAGAGAATCTATAAGAGAAAAAATGTGGACAACCAAGGTAATATTATGTTTGATTTATTTATTAACAATACATATTTTTAACCTTTTGTTATTGTTAATGTAAATTGTATAAACCGTTTTATATATTTTAGAATCATCGAGGTCGAAATTCATTTCGCCGAGGTTCGAGGATGCCCGTCATTAGATATCCCAAGGGGATATCTGGCAAACAAACAGCTCGAATTATTCCCGAGTCGAAGTGGGAGAATAAGATCCTCTACCTGGCGGACAGCAATGCTCGAGATCTAGTGTCTCCCTGTGTAGTTCCATCAGAAAACCTGAAATATATCCATCAGAAAACCTGAAATATAACTTCTGCCCCATTTCCATTGGCTGTTGCAACTTACGTTGCAGAGCAACATAACATAGCTTCAATATGTAATTTCATGAGCATGTTTTGTTCGGCAGAAAATCGTGTTGTTGGTAAAACTTTAGCAAAACTTTTTATTTGTGATGGTAGTTTGGCTTTAATTCGGTCAATCCTTCGCTGTTTTATGGATGACTCACTTGAAGCTTATTTAACACGATGTTTTTCTTTGGTGACAGGTAAAGCAACGGATGGTACATTTTCCAAACCATTTTTACATTTGTGTGGGTCCCACACGATGAAAAAACTTAGTGGGTTGGTAAGATTTCGACGTCAAGAGACCATGTATATACTTGGTTTAATTATGTGTGCCGATACTATGTCGGATATAACAGACATGTTACGACACATAGTTATTTTATTTAGTACCAAAAATGAATCTTTATCTAATTTTAGTTGGAACTTTTTGTCTCAAAAAATTAAAAGAGAAACGAAGATGGACGAGTCCTTCTTTACCGTTGACGATGATGACATCGGCGACCAAGAAGGTGTTAAAAAGATGAACTTGTTTGTCGAAATGAGATAACGCAAATACCTATTCGTCTTAATTAGACAACTGCAGCATCTTCCAATGCACCCCTCTGTATACAGAGTTATGAATATTCAGACGCTTCGTGCATATAGCTTCCTGCGGTTATCGTATATAAACTATACCTTAAATTGAAGGTATTTATAAGGGATACAACATATCCAAAAGAATAATTGGCGAAAACTCTATAAATGTCCATCTGGATAAGAAAACCGCAGTATCTTCCAATGCATCCCCCTGTAAAGACGAGTTATGAATGTTCAGACGCTTCGTGCATATATTTTCCCGCGGTTATTGTATATAATCTATATATCAATTAGAAGGTATTGGAAAGGGCTACAACATATTCAAAGGAATAATTGGCGAAAACTCTATAAATGTCCATCTGGATAACAAAACTTCAGCATCTTCCAATGCACTCCTCTGTAAAGCGAGTTATGAATATTCAGACGCTTCGTGCATATAGCTTCCCGCGGTTATCGTATATAAACTTTATATTAAATTGAAGGTATTTATAAGGGCTACAACATATCCAAAGGAATAATTGGCGAAAACTCTATAAATATCCATCTAGATAAAAAAACTGCAGCATCTTCCGATACATCCCTTGATGAAGAGTTATGAATATTCAGACACTTCGTGCATATAGTTTCTTGCGGTTATTCTATATAAACTATACATTAAATTGAAGGTATTTATAAGGGCTACAACATATACAAAGGATTTTTTGGCAAAAACTCTATAAATGTTCATCTGGATATGAAAACCGCAGCATCCCTAAATAACGAGTTATGAATATTCAGACGCTTCGTACATATAGCCCCCCGCGGATATTGTATATAATTTATATATCAATTTGAAGGTATTGGCAAGGGCTACAACATATCCAAAGGAATAACTGGCGAAAACTCTATAAATGCGTGAATATTATTAATATTCATATTCGATATTAATATTTTACATTTTTTTTCAAATCAAAAATTATCATTCGAAAGAGCACGGTTCAATTAACAAATTCTGTAATTTTTAGGACCGTAGCCCCTTGTTAAGGGGTTTAACTTTTCACTTCCGTCTTCCGTTTTTCCGCGTTTTATATTTCTAGGTAAAAGAACTTTGGTAGGCTGCAGCTAGGCTAGCGCTACACTGTCTGTAGTTACCGCCTAAATCCTACATGCAGCTTTATACCTAGTAATGGAACATAATTATCACAGCTTACTTATTACTGTTAAATAGTCTGGTCTATTTTAAACAATTTCGCGGAAACCCGTACGTTTAATGTGCTTTTGGCTTCCTATCACCGCTTTCCCGCATAAAAAAACATAACAACGGTTTTCAGGCTTCATCTAAGTCGGGAAGAGAGACACCTAGCGACGAAAAGTCTCCCATTCGGAACACGGCAAAACGATAGTCGTTGGATACAAATAGTTGTTGTTTGTATTATGGATTAAAAATATCTTCAGTATCTTTTTACATGAATACCAAATTGGATATGATGGAATAGCAAATTTATCCCCATAAGTGGGAAAACCAGGGCGTTACCACACCCACAATCGTCAGTACTCCGCGCCCACCGTCGGGTTACTGGAGTTATTGCAGTTTGTTGTGTATGATTGAGACATTTCTTTACTTTGATAAGACCCATTAAAATGTCCGTTAAGTCTCTTGCCCAATGGCACAACTAACTAACTAGTGACCAGTTTCAAACCTAAAACCTTTGAAAGTAAGGCGAAAAAAAAAAAAAAAATTCATGGCTTATTCCTTCAGTAGGTATAAAGGGTGGTTAGGTTGTCACATCAGTTTGTAAAATTATTGCAATAATTAGAAATAAGATTGATTTTATTTACAAGCTTTCTTCAAAGATTAACTGTAGTTTTATAGTCATCATCAAAAAACGCATTTTACTCATTTTAAAGACGTGCAGTTTAAATGATGGGAATTCCCCTTGTTCACTAACAATAATCACAATTATCGCGATATGTGACGATTATCGATACTTTTTGACAAGTATCGTGGAACCGTAGTTTGTTTTTGCCGGGTTTAGTTTTGAACAAGTAGAAAGGCTTACAAAGAATTTCTATAGAAATTTGTATATGTATTGGTCGCGTTCACCATTGGGCCACAAGACCGCACACAGCCCCAGTTTTAACATCGCCTGTTAAATTAATTTTAAATCTCTATGTTACCAGGAAAAAATGTTAATTTACTGTGGGGGATTCACGGTAGGGGAATTCCCGTTCAGGCTTCCTGTTCAAATGTGAAGAAATTAGTTTGGCTGGAGAGAGTTGAACCGTATGATGATGATTATGGTATTCGGCAGTAGTTGGAGTAAAAAATATATACTTTCATGGACATTGATCAATCTTTTCATACTTTTCCATGGTAAGTTATGGTTAACTATGATTTAAAGTGAACATTAAAAGCAGTGGGACTTGAAACGCTAAGTAGAAGGAATCTTTAATAGTCCTTTTTTATTTGACTGACATTTCAACATTAAATATTTTATTTAAATAGATTCAATTAACTTTACTTAAAATTTAAGGACCAATGGATAGATTGATGATTAAAATATACTAAAATCCCAGATATATTTGTTTATAGCTCATACAAACAATAAAAATGTGATATTATATACTGTTACCAATGTAACATATGAATGGGTGTTCATGATACTTCATATGTCAATGGTAAATATAAAGTGAGTTAAGTAGAGTTAGATAGACATTGCTTCAGTGTGTTTCACTAATAAATACAAAGGTGAATTATTGATTTTTTAAAACATAAGATATAAATAACGCACATAGTCCACCTAGGTTGTTTATTTTACTAACTGAATATTAAGCCTGCCTTAACTTTGCAAACAGGCACATGTGTGTAAATGTATGTGGGGAAGGTTGGTGATTGTATCAGATATGTCAAGTATTAATATATGATATGAGCACATTTGAAAATAGAACAGATGATCCATTAAATTTTTGGCGAGTAAGAATTCACTCGCATGTGAAAGCTCACGCGAGTAACGGAAGTAAATCTTTAGTATATTATATAGACTCCAGTAATATTATCTACAATATCCAGTAAATTAGTAATATACTCCAGTATTCGGTCGCGCCATGTGTACCTATACGCTAGTTGAATGGAAAACGGTCACGGTCAATGTTAATTAGTTTTTCTATTTGCAAGAGTAAATTCTTACTCGCATGGTGTGTGGATTTTTGTACCTGGAAATAGTGCAGTCATGCATGCAAATCATCTTTAAACTCACAAGGCAATAATTGTTTTTAGAATGATATGTGTCCGTAATAATTTATCTTGAAGTATAAACTCATTAACTATGTATTCAACATTTTTTTGTAGATAACAGTGTTTATTTGTAGGTAACATCAATTCAAATGCAACTTTGATAAAACTACCAACCAACCAAGCTATCATTGCAACTGAGGTTACTGGCCTTGAAATTAATTCTGGGGATATTTCAAGTCCAAGTGTATGTGATTGGACAGTTAGACCAGGTCTTACAGCAGGATTTGCATTTTATCAATCATCATTCAATCCACATTGCCAACCATCCACAACAGCCACTTATAGCATATCATGCTCTGAATCATCTGGTATCGTTTCTTCAAACCTCACTTTTCTGACACAATTAACAAGCAATGTCAATATTTCAATGTATTGCTTACCATCACCGATTTATAACATGCAAGTTATTGTCAAAGGTAAATGAATTAGAAACACTTTTTTTCTTTTTTGCATGTGCTATCTGCTGTGAAATAGTTATTATTAAGAACCACACTTAAGGTAGATTTAAGCAAACTAGGTTGGATGGAATTTTTCCCATTCAAGGGGATAAACATGAATATCATATCCTATCCAGTATTTAATATTGGAGCCTATGTTATAGTTGTTAAATAAATGTGGTTTTGAGTGGTGATTTATAACCTCGAATATTCAATTTCTATTTTATTTTTATTTGAGCTCGTATAAAATGCGATGGAAGTTTCATAAACTGGTTGAAATAATTTTGTTATCGAACACTCAGGTTTTGACTTTCACAGATTGCACATCTCCAACACCTAGTAATGTTCCAGTCAATCCACCAACTGGTGTCTACAACACTACAGCTCACTTCCAGTGTTCCCAGGACTCTACTTTGTTTTATACAAGTGGCACACCTGGAAACACTGCAACCAAATGTCTTGCTTCAGCAGAGTGGGAGAATGAAAAGATTGTGCAATGCTGGTCAGGTGGGTGGATTATTTCCTTTACATAGTATTAAGCATTGTTGCATCACTGTTTCCATTGTGACGTGGGAGTATGACACATGTTTATTGTTACTTAACTATTCATTATATCCAGCACCAACTGCTACATTGATTGGAAACAATACCCATTGTGTTGATGACAAAGCTATATTCCAATGCAATGCTGTTGGGGGATTTCCCTTGACAGACAGAGTTGAAGTTTATTTCAATGGTCAAATACAAGCGGTAAAAATTAAATTGACCTACAGCTCTCTTTATTGATTTATTTAATAAATTTAATTTCCAGTTAAATGGAAACACATGGACAAGCACTGCACTGACTAGGTTAAACAATGGAGATATAGTGGAATGTAGAGCTATATCTAACTACACTAGCATTGCTGAATATAGTCATCTGGGAAGAAACAACAAGTCCTTAACTGTGTATTGTAAGTATTATAAAGTTTTTATTAAAAAGACACAAGAGTGGTGCTTTCAAATAAACATGGTTAAATCAACAATTGGTTACTTGGTTGTTTATTAGCACATACACATTCTCACAGGTTAACAAATCATATTTATTATTCAGTTATTCTAGAAATGAAAAATCAATAAAATATTGTCCATAATTTTATGTTCTGTGGAATTATGGCACTATATTCCTTGTAGAAGCTTAAATAAGAACATCATAAACCAGGCCAAATGTTAAATTATGGGCGAGTAAGAATTCACTTATGTGTGGAAGCTCACGCGAGTAACACAAGTAAATCATTTACCGCGAATGAAACAGTTGCGGTAAAAGTTAATTAGTTTGTTATTTGCAAGAGTAAATTTCATACTCACACGGTGTATGTCACATGAGTAAACACTCAAGTGTTACTCCCGTTACTCACGCGGATTTTTGTCCCTGATAAACATATGTTGGACTCAACATATCTGACTTTTAGTAATTCTTCAGATTCTGCTAACAACCCGAAGATTGAAAACAAAATGTCGGATCTATTGATCAAAGCAGACGATGGTTACCTGCTTAGATCAGATTGGACGTTGACTATGAATTGCTCAGCTGACGGAAACCCTGCCGTTCATTGTAGCTGGTTGTGTTCATCTTGTGTGGGGTTATCCAACACATGTGGGGTCACCAATGTTGGGGTTAGCGGTTCAACCGATATCACTTGTGTGGTTGGTAATGCTGTTTGTGGAGGTGGTACTGTAAGCATTAAGCAAATGATAACATTGGTCCCTAAATCTCGTAAGTTGAAACTTGTATTGTTGTTTTGATCTTGTATTAAACTTATTTTAGCAGGAATTCCAACCCTCATTGTTGATGGAATGCCTGGAACTGCCTCAGTTATTACTAGGAACAAAACACAAAGTTTAAGTTTGGGATGTGGCATTGAGAGCGAAACTGAGATGAAAACAACATTCTTGTGGATGAAAGATGGAGAAGTGAAGTCCGGATCAAATATTCTGATCATCAATAATCTCACATCTTCAGATGGAGGGTTGTATTCTTGTAATACAACCGATGCATTTGGAAATTTTTCCACCACCATCTATATTGATGTACTATGTGAGTATGAATTACAGGAGATAGGATATTCGTGTTTATCTTGGTGAATAAGAAAACCAAGGCGGTTAACACACGCGCGTCAGATTACTTCGCGCCCATCGTTGGGTTACCGGAGCTATTTCAGTATATTTTGTGTATGATTTGACGTTTCTTTTATTTAGTAGAACCAAGCCTTGCTTCATAGATGAACATTATTGTATTTAAATTGACATAATAACAATCTGCAGATGAACATTATTGTATTTAAACTGACATTATAACGAGCTGCATCCACCCACAGTTCCAGCAGAGCAGTTTAAAGTCAACAATGGTGTGAACAATGTATGTGAGTGGACGACTGGTGCTCCACAGTTGTGTAGCATCACTTTCACTTTGAACCCCTTTCTACATTCTACAATGTTGACAAAAGATGGTTCGAACGCTCATAAATGTGGTAGAACTCAAATATACATCACCTTTTATTACAGGGTTGAATGTACAAAATGATATTGGAGCCACACAACAAAACACAGGGACACCAAACTTTCTATTTATGAAGAACCAGGTTTGATTTTCAAATAAAGGTTTAATTTAAAGTTGTCAAGTAAGATATTTTGACTGCTTATTTTCAGCCATCGGAAAATGAAACTGGTTCTTACAAACTCACAGTTATTTCTTCAATATTTGAACCAGTTGATTTTTCATTCACAATTATTGTGTCGCAACCAAGTAAAGCATCTGGGCAAACAGCTGTGGTTACTGTTGGTTCTGTTCTTGCATCAATTATCTTCATTCTGTTGATCATAATTGCATTTCTTTTATACCACTTCTGTAGACACAGGAATGCCAAACCTACTGCAGAAGACAGGTTTGTCGGCCATAGTTCACCTTATTCATATTCATTCACCATTTATTTCCAGGAACCAAGGAAACATCAACTCAGCAGCTGCAGGTAATGGTGGTCACTTATTTCAAGAATATTGGCTTTTTAAACATAATGTTCAATTTATTGATGAATAACTGATATAATCTTTAAATATTATGACTTTTGCTCAAGTTATAAATTTCAATTCATTTTGATTTGGTGAAAAATTGTTTATAATGTTGCTGGAATCAGATTGTATTAGATATGCACAAACCACTGTTATTCAATTTATGCTTTCAGATTATGTTGAACTGGATAATGCAACGCACAGCAATAAAATCAGCCAACAAAACATGGTACGGATGCATTTTTTAATTCTTTAAAATTCCAACATTGACCTCAAGCATATTTTTCACCTTAAATACTCTTTTATCAGTACTTTTTAAAATCTTAACATTTCCAGGTTTGCTAAGTTTAGTCTCTGTGGAAGGGGAGGGGGGTTAATATATATCGTTTGGTCTTAATTAAATTGTTTGCATTTATTTTCGCTCAGGTTTGGCGGCATCCGCTATATTTTTTAAATTATATCCTTTTGTAAATGACATGTTTTAACGACTGTTCGTTTTTCAGTCTTTTCCTGTGTCGTGAATTTATTTGTTTGCCATATTTTAATACTGGGGCTAAAATGAATAAACTAAAGTAAGAGGAATATAGTTCTTAAAATGCTTTATACGTCATATTTACACAATGGCTGTTTACTGTTTGCTTAATAAATAGTTTAGATTATTACAAGGATTGCATTGTTTATTTAGACACAACTTAATATGTTTGTTTGTGTAGACCCAGCAACAGCATCCTTATGTAAACACTGGCACCAGCGTAACAAGTAAGTTTTACAAAAAATTATAAAATATGATAGAGATAAATTGAATCTATGTATCCTTGTTTATTTGGTTCTGTAATTAACTTGCTTAACAACATTATTTACAGCCAGCTGGTATTGAACCAATAAATTTTCTATCTTTGGTCAGACAGTTAAAAAAAAATTCAGGCATTGCTTGAAAATAGTTCTTTTTTTAATGCATTTAAACTGTTTTCTAACAACACTACTTACTTTAAAAACTGATTAGTCTGGTGGGTTAGTGCGACCCCTTTTAATTAAAGGGTTGAAGATACGAAACTGGTCGCTAGCTAGTCAGTTGTGTCCCTAAGCAAGGCACTTAACGGGCATTGCCTGAACCCAACAAAGATAGGTAACTCGACAGAGGGCGCGAGGCGATCGGACGATCGCCCTTGTGTTAACCCTCTTGGTTTTCCATTCACAGGGATAAACATGAATATCCTATCCTAAAACGTAAATTTCTGCTACAGATGATCAGAGTTATATGGACATACAGACGTTGCAATCAGAAAATGTAAGTTTTTGGTGAACTAAATTTCAAAAGTAAAACTAGCGACAATCATATTTTCTGGTGCATTTAGTTGCCTGAACGTAGTGGGAAAATCAGTTAAACTACAACAGCACACTTATGACCGGATAATCCAATGATTGCCCCTGTGTGAAAAGTCTTCAGTATGTTTCCACACGCAGGGATAAAGCATTAAAAACAATTCAACATGTAGATGGGAACATCAGGTGACGGTTATGAAGTTGTGATGAACAGGAACTATGAGAATATCGGTGTCGATTGGAAGAAAGAAAAACAATCCGAATATGAGATTTAGTGGGATATTATTTTCTACACATGATCCCAAACATGATTATCTCGGATATTTGTTCATTGGTCATTAACTTAACTGACTAAACAACCTGTTTATCTTAGTATATATTGATAAACATACAAGTAAATCTGTTTACACATGACTAAATATCCGGATATATTCTATTTCTACTCTTTTTTTTTATTTTCCTTCTAAATATTCATGTAAGAGATTTTGTTTACTTAACATATACTGCAATAATCATTCTTACATTGTCATTTTAAACTTTTTTTTATACATTGTTTATTTTTTGTATTAATCAAGCATTCCTAATTCTGTATTTAATCTTCCACTGTATTTGTATTTAATTTGTGCTATTTCTTGATGATCATAAATGTATTAATTATGATTGATGACACTGTTATTTTTTTCTTCCCCGCTTTAAATAGGAAATATGCATATTTAAATGCATATAACAACTCGCGACAGATTCAAAACTAAATGCTCTAAGGCTTATAAAGTCGACCTGTTTTTTTACTTTAGTTTATGTAGATTCTTCTGTGTAAGCAAATCTCCCTTCGCCCAGAATTGCTACACTAGGGATGCGCTTGAAGTTTCCAACGCGATTGTCAAGTTTAAACGCGCAAAACACTTTTTTTTCCGGTGTTTAATAAGCGGTTTTCTATTAACGAAATAAATACAATCAATATGGCGTCAGGAATATTAACGATCAGTAAAAGTGACAAAAACGCTGCTTACCAACTGATTATCGCTGCAGGTATGTCAATTCAGTAAATCAATTGAATCAGCTTCATTAACAATCATTTCTGTTAACCGTTCAGTACTTATTTAATTAGAAAATACAAGGTTAAGAGCCAGTAAGATAAATTGGGCAAGTTCCTGTGACGTAACAACCAACGTTGAAAGATTGGGATTGCCAGGTCTAGCATCAGGGGCAAACAATGGATGTCGCTCAAAACAAAATCCAAACATCAATCGAAGTGAACATGATACGACACAGATGTTACAGTTTATTTGTATTAAGACTATTAACGGTAAAAAGCACGAAGCATGATAATTCGGAACACGACAAAACGACAGTCGTTGGATACAAATAGTTGTTGTTTGTGTTATGGATTAAAAATATCTTCAGTATCTATTTACATGAATACCAAATTGGATATGATAGGATAGGAAATCCATGTTTATCCCCGTAAGTGGGAAAACCAGGGCGTTACCACACCCACAATCGTCAGTACCCCGCGCCCACCGTCGGGTTACTGGAGTTATTGCTGTTTGTTGTGTATGATTGACATTTGTTTACTTTGATAGTACCCATTAAAATGTCCGTTAAGTTCCTTGCCGAAAAGCACAACTAACTACCTAGTGACCAGTTTCAAACCTAAACCCTTCGGAAGTAAGGCGTCGCAATAACGCAAAAAATCATGGCTTGTTCCTTCAGGTATAAAGGGTGGTTAGGTTTTTCACATTAGTTTGTAGGATTATTGCAATAATTAGAAATAAGGTTGATTTTATTTACAAGCTTTCTTCAAAGATTAACTGTAGTTTTATAGTCATCATCAAAAAACGCATTTCACTCATTTAAAGACGTTCAGTTTAGATGATGGGAATTCCCCTTGTTCACTAACGATAATCACAATTATCGCGATACGTGACGATTATCGATATTTTTTACAAGTATCGTTGGAGCCGTAGTTTTTTTAGGTTTAGTTTCGAACCAACAAAGACGAACAATTTGTATTAGGTTTAGTTTCGAACCAACAAAGACGAACAATTTGTATTGATATTTTTATATGTATCGCTAGCGTTAATCACTCGGCCACACGACCGCACACAGCCCTAGTTTTAACCCCGCCTACTTAATTAATTTTAAATCTCTATGTTACCAGGAAATATTATTGATTTACAGTAGGGGATTCACAGTAGGGGAATTCCCGTTCAGGCTTCCTGTTCAAATTAGTTTGACTGAAGAGAGTTGAACCGTATGATGATGATTATGATATTCAGCAGCAGTTGGAGTGAAAAATCTATACTTTCATGGACATTTATCATTCTTTTCATACTTTTTTATGGTAAGTTATGGTCAACTATGATTTAAAGTGAACATTAAAAGCAGTGGGACTTGAAACGCAAAGTAGAAGGAATGGGTAATAGTCTTGTTTTTTCTGTTATTCAACTGGAATTTTAACATTTGATGATTTATTTAAATAGATTTATTTAAATTTACATAAAGTTAACTAAAAAGCCAATGGATAGATTTATATTAAAATATATTAAAATCCAGATATATTTGTTTATAATTCATGCAAACAATAAAAATGTGACATTATATACTGTTACCAATGTAACATATGAATGGGTGTTTATAATTGTTTATATGTCAATGGTAAATATAAAGTGAGCTGAGTAGAGTTAGATAGACATTGCTTCAGTGTGTTTCACTAATAAATACAAAGGCGAAATATTGATTTTTTAAAACATAAGATATAAATAGCGCACACAGTTCACCTAGGTTGTACATTATACCAACATATGTGTGTAAATGTATGTGGGAAAGGTTGGTGATTGTATCAGATATGTCAAGTATTAATTATATGATATGAGTGCATTTAAAAAAAAAGCGAAATCAATCAAATTTCGGGCGAGTAATAATTTACTTGCATGTGGAAGCTCACACCAGTTAGGCAGTTACAGGTGTAAATCTTTTATGCTAGTAACGGAAGTAAATATAGACTCCAGCTCCAGTATTTGGACACGCCATGTGTAAAATAAAAACAATAGCAATGATGAGGATTTGTCTTTT
>CH002934.1:261270-288918 GCA_000149265.1 Ciona savignyi
TTAAATCCCCGTATGCTCAACTTGCTCAAAGTTCTTATGTGTTTTGCTCTAAGACTTATAAAGTCGACCTGTTTTTTTAGTCTAATTCATGTAGATTCTTCTGTGTAAGCAAACCTGCCTTCGCCCAGAATTGCTACACTAGGGATGCGCAGGAAGTTCCCAACGCGATTGTCAAGTTTAAACGCGCACAACACTTTCTTTCCGGTGTTTAATAAGCGGTTTTCTATTAACGAAATAAATACAATCAATATGACGTCAGGAATATTAACGATCAGTAAAAGTGACTAAAACGCTGCTTAGCAACTGATTATCGTTGCAGGTATGTCAATTCAGTAAATTAATTCAATCAGCTTCATTACCAATACTTTCTGTTAACCGTTCAGTACTTATTTAATTAGAAAATACGATGACAAGGGCAGTAATATAATTTAGGCCTGTTCTTGTGACGTCACAAACAACGTTGGAATATTGGGATTGCCAGGTCTACCATCAGGGGCAAACAATGGATGTCGTTCAAAACAAAAACCAAACATCAATCGAAGTGAACATAATACGACACAGATGTTACAGTTTATTTGTATTAACGGTAAAAGCACGAAGCATGATAATTCGGAACACGGCAAAACGATAGTCGTTGGATACAAATAGTTGTTGTTTGTGTTATGGATTAAAAATATCTTCAGTATCTATTTACATGAATACCAAATTGGATATGATAGGATAGCAAATCCATGTTTATCCCCGTAAGTGGGAAAACCAGGGCGTTACCACACCCTCAATCGTCAGTACTCCGCGCCCACCGTCGGGTTACTGGAGTTATTGCAGTTTGTTGTGTATGATTGGGACATTTCTTTACTTTGGTAGAACCCGTTAAAATGTCCGTTCCTTGCCCAAGAGCACAACAAACTAACTAGTGACCAGTTCCAAACCTAAACCCTTCAGAAGTAAGGCGTCGCAATAACCCAAAAATGTATGGCTTATTCCTTCAGTAGATATAAAGTGTGGTTAGGTTTTCACATCAGTTTGTAAGATTATTGCAATATTTATAAAAAAGATTGATTTTATTTACAAGCTTTCTTCAAAGATTAACTGTTTATAGTCATCATTAAAAAACGCATTTCACTCATTTAAAGACGTGCAGTTTATATGATGGGAATTCCCCTTGTTCACTAACGATAATCACAATTATCGCGATACGTGACGATTATCGATACTTTTTTACAAGTATCGGTGGAGCCGTAGTTTGTTTTTACTGGGTTAAGTTTCGAACCAATAAAGAGGTTTACGAACTAGTGATCACCATTCAGCCACAAGACCGCACACAGCCCTAGTTTTAACACCGCCTACTAAACTAATTTTAAATCTCTATGTTACCAGGAAATATTATTGATTTACAGTAGGGGATTCACGGTAGGGGAATTCCCGTTCAGGTTTCCTGTTCAAATGTGAACAAATTAGTTTGACTGAAGAGAGTTGAATCGTATGATGATGATGATGATATTCGGCAGCAGTTGGAGTGAAAAATCTATACTTTCATGGACATTTATCAATCTTTTCATACTTTTTCATGGTAAGTTATGGTTAACTATGATTTAAAGTGAACATTAAAAGCAGTGGGACTTGAAACGCAAAATATAAGGAATGGTTAATAGTCCTGTTTTTCTATGTTATTCGACTGTCATTTCAACATTTAATTATTCATTTAAATAGATTTAATTAACTTTACTTAAAATTAAGTAAACGACCAATGGATAGATTGTTGATATTTAAAATATATTAAAATCCATATATATTTGTTAATAGTTTATGCAAACAATCAAAATGTGATGTTATATACTGTTAACAATGCAACATATGAATTGGTGTTTATGATGGTTTATATGTCAATGGTAAATATAAAGTGAGCTGAGTAAAGTTAGGTAGACACCGCTTCAGTGTGTTTTGCTAATAAATACAAAGAAGATATATTGTTTTTTTAAACATAGGATATAAATAGCGAACATAGTCCACCTAGATTGTACACTTTACCAACATATGTGTGTAAATGTATGTGGGGAAAGTTGGTGATTGTATCAGATATGTCAAGTATTAATAGATATGAGCGCATTTGAAAATAATAGGACCAAAAATCCATCAAATTTCAGGCGAGTAAGAATTCAATAGCCTGTGGAAGCTCATATCAGTAACGAAAGTAAATTTTTTGTGTTAAGACTCCAGTATTCAGACGCGCCATGTGTATAATAAAAGCGGTCCATAAAAAAGTAAATGGAAAACTGTCGCGGTAAACGTTAATTATTGTTTTATTTGCAAGAGTAAATTCTTACTCATACCGCATGTGGATTTGGATAAGTGCAGTCATGCATGCAAATTAATTTTAAATTTAATTTTTAAATTATATGTGTTCATCATAATTTATCTTGAAGTATAAACTGCATTACCATCACTCAACAACTATGCATTCAACTAGTTTTTGTAGATAACTTTGTTTATTTGTAGGTAACATCAATTCAAATGCAACTTTAATAAAACTACCAACCAACCAAGCAACCATTGCAACTGAGGTTACTGGCCTTAAAATTAGTTCTGGAGATATTTCAAGTCCAAATGAATGTGCATGGACAGTTAACCCAGGTCTTCCAGCAGGATTTATATTTTATCATTCAACATTCAATCCACATTGCCAATCATTCACAACAACCACTTATAGCATATCATGCTCTGTATCCTCTGGTGTGGTTTCTTCAAACCTCACTTTTCTGACACCATTAACAAGCAATGTCAGTGTTAGGATGGACTGTTCACCACCACTGAGTTATAAATTACAAGTTATTGTCAAAGGTAAATATGGTGGAAACTTTTTTTTCTTTTTTGTAGGTGCTGTCTGCTGTGAAATTATTATTATTAAGAGCCACACTTTCACACTTAAAGTAGATTCAAACAAACTAAGTTGGGTTGGTTTTAGAAACTGTCCACATGAATATTTCTTCTACACCACATTTCTATGTCTATTCATTCCTAATTTAAATTGGTGTATATAGTAAATTATTTTTTTACAGTGATTATAATAATAATATTTTTTGACATGCTATCTTTTGTACTATTATTATGACTTTGTAATGACTCTTGTCACAGAGTATCTTAAATTTTCACTTGGCTAAACCTACAGAATAATCAGGGCCTTGAATATATCATCGTGAACAAAATGTGGACATTCCTCTATCTTAATCACTTAGACTAATGTTACTTTATTTTTACTATTTTATAAAGGGATTTAAATCTACTTATGTTTGCATACTATTTTAAACTATTGCAATGATGATACAGGCAAACTCTTTTCTTTTTAATATGGTTTTTAAGTCATATACTAGAAACCAGCGGATTAATGGGTTTTGCAAAATTAAAGAAACGTGTAAATCATACACAACACACTGCAATAGACCCAGTAACCCGACGGTGGGCGTGAGGTGATCTGACAATTGCCTGTGTGATAACCACCTTGGTTTTCCCATTTACTGGAATAATCATGAATATCCTATCCTATCCAGTATTTAATATTGGAGCCTAGGTTATAGTTGTTAAATAAATGTGGCTTTGAGTGGTGATTTATAACCTTGAATATTCAATTTATTTTTTATTTTTATTTGAGCTCGTATAAAATGCGATGGAAGTTTCATAAACTGGTTCAAATAATTTTGTTATCGAACACTCAGGTTTTGACTTTCACAGATTGCACATCTCCAACATCTAGTAATGTTCCAGTCAATCCACCAACTGGTGTCTACAACACTCAAGCTCACTTCCAGTGTTCCCATGACTCTACTTTGTTTTATGCAAGTGGCACACCTGGAAACACTGCAACCAAATGTCTTGCTTCAGCAGAGTGGGAGAATGAAAAGATTGTGCAATGCTGGTCAGGTGGGTGGATTATTTCCTTTACATGGTATTAAGCATTGTTGCATCACTGTTTCTATTGTGATGTAGGAGACTCATGTTTATTGTGACTTCACTGTTCATTATATCCAGCACCAACTACTACATTGATTGGGAACAATACTCATTGTGTTGGTCACAATGCTACATTACAATGCAATGCTGTTGGGGGATTTCCCTTGGCAGACAGAGTTGAAGTTTATTTCAATGGTCAAATACAAGCGGTAAAAATTTAATTGACCTACAGCTCTTTTAATTTATTTAATAAATTCAATTTCCAGTTATATGGAAACACGTGGACAAGCACTGTACTGAACAGTTCAAACAATGGAGATATAGTGGAATGTAGAGCTATATCTAAATACACTAGCATTGCTGTATATAGTCATCTGGGAAGAGACAACAAGACATTAACTGTGTATTGTAAGTATTATATAGTTTACATTAAAAAGACTTTTTTTAAATTATCATATTCTTGCCTAAACCCAGTAAATTAAACTCCAAGAGGACTTAGTGCTTTTAAATAAACATGGTTAAATCAACAATTTGTTACTTGGTTGTTTATTAGCACATACACATTCTCACAGGTGAACTTTTCATATTTATTATTCAGTTATTCTAGAAATGGAAAATTAATGAAATATTGTCCATAATTTTATGTTCTATGGCACTATGTTCATTGTAGAAGCTTAAATAAGAACATCATAAACCAGGCCAAAATTTAAATTATGGGCGAGTAAGAATTCACTTAAGTGTGGAAGCTCACGCGAGTAACACAAGTAAATCATTTACCGCGAATGAAACAGTCGCGGTAAACGTTAATTAGTTTTTTATTTGCAAGAGTAAATTTCATTCTCGGCACGGTGTGCGTCACATGAGTAAACACACAAGTGTTACTCCCGTTACTCACGCGGATTTTTGTCCCTGATAAACATATGTTGGACTCAACATATCTGACTTTTAGTTATTCTTCAGATCCTGCTAACAACCCGAAGATTGAAAACAAAATGTCGGATTTATTGGTCAAATCAGACGATGGTTACCTGCTTAGATCAGATGGGACGTTGACCATGAATTGCTCAGCTGACGGAAACCCTGCCGTTCATTGTAGCTGGTTGTGTTCATCTTGTGTGGGGTTATCCAACACATGTGGGGTCATCAATGTTGGGGTTAGCGGTTCAACCAATATTACTTGTGTGGTTGGTAATGCTGTTTGTGGAGGTGGTACTGTAAGCATTAAGCAAAGGATAACATTGGTCCCTAAATCTCGTGAGTTGAAACTTGTATTGTTGTTTTGATCTTGCACTAAACTTATTTTAGCAGGAATTCCAACCCTCATTGTTGATGGAATGCCTGCAACTGCCTCAGTTATTACTAGGAACAAAACACAAAGTTTAAGTTTGGGGATGTGGCATTGAGAGTGAAACTGAGATGAAAACAACATTCTTGTGGATGAAAGATGGAGAAGTGAAGTCCGGATCAAATATTCTGATCATCAATAATCTCACATCTTCGGATAGAGGATTGTATTCTTGTAATACAACAGATGCATTTGGAAATTTTTCCACCACCATCTATGTTGACGTACTATGTGAGCATAAATTATAGGAGGATAGGATATTTATGTTATCCCCGAGAATGGGAAAACCAAAGGGATTAACACACGGGCAATTGTCAGATTACCTCGCGCCCATCGTTCGGTTAAAGACGCTATTACAGTGTGTACCCATTAATCCGCTGGGTTTAGGCAATGTCCGTTAAGTGCCTTGCCCAAGGACTCAACCGACTTGCTGGCAACCAGTTTCAGGTAAAGGCATCACTAACCAACCATACTAATCAGTCGGATTGTTTTTCTAGGTTGGATTTTTTCCAATTAATTTTATTTATCCAAGTATTTAGCTTAAAAGTGACCATAACATCAAGCATTTTGCATGTTTCACTGGCCTTGCTTCATAGATAAACATTATTCGTTTTAAATTGGCATTATAACAAGCTGCATCCACCCACAGTTCCAGCAGAGCAGTTTAAAGTCAACAATGGTATGAACAATGTATGTGAGTGGACGACTGGTGCTCCACAGTTGTGCAGCATCACTTTCACTTTGAACCCCTTTCTACATTCTACAATGTTGACAAAAGATGGTTCGAACGCGCATAAATGTGGTAGAACTCAAATATACCATACCTTTTATTGCAGGACTCATTGTACAAAATGATATTGAAAACACACAACAAAACACACGGATACAAAACTTTCTATTTATGAAGAACCAGGTTTGATTTTCAAATAAAGGTTTAATTTAAAGTTGTCTAGTAAGATATTCTGACTGTTTATTTTCAGCCATCGGAAAATGAAACTGGTTCTTACAAACTCACAGTTATTTCTTCAATATTTGAACCAGTTGAGTTTTCATTCAAAATTATTGTGTCGCAACCATGTAAAGCATGTGAGCAAACAACTGATTATGTGGTTATTGTTGGTACTGTTCTTGCATCAATTATTTTCATTCTGTTGATCATAATTGCATTTCTTCTATACCAATCCTGTAGACATAGGAATGCCAAACCTACTGCAGAAGACAGGTTTGTCGGCCATAGTTCACCTTATTCATATTCATTCATCATTTATTTCCAGGAACCAAGGAAACATCAACTCAGCAGCTGCAGGTAATGGTGGTCACTTATTTTGAGAATGTCGGCTTTTTAAACATAATATTCAATTAATCAACAAATAATTGATATCATCTTTAAATATTATAGCTCTTGCTCCAGTTATAAATCGCAATTTATTTTTATTTGGTAAAAAATTGTTTATTATGTTGCTAAAATTAGACTGTGGTATTAGATATGCACAAACCACTGTTATTCAATTTATACTTTCAGATTATGTTGAACTGGATAATGCAACGCACAGCAATAAAATCAACCAACAAAACATGGTACGAATGCAGTTTTTAATTCTTTAGAATTCAAACATTGACCTCAAAGATATGTTTTACCTTAAATACTCTTTTATCAGTACTTTTTAAAATCTTATCATTTCCAGGTTTGCTAAATTTAGTCTCTGTGGAAAGGGGGGGGTTCAAAATATATCGTTTGGTCTTAATTAAATTTTGTTTGCGTTTATTTTTGCTTTAGGTTTGGCGGCCGTGTTCGCTATATTTATTTAATTATATCCTTTTGTAAATGACATGCTTTAACGACTGTTCGTTTTGCAGTCTTTTCCTGTTCCTGTGTCGTGAATTTATTGTTTGCCATATTTTAATACTGGGGCTAAAATAAATAAACTAAAGTAAGAGGAATATAATTCTTAAAATGCTTTAAACGTCATATTTACACAATGGATGTTTACTGTTTGCTTAATGAATAGTTTGGATTATTACAAGAATTGCATCGAATATTTATACACAACTTAATATGTTTGTTTGTGTAGACCCAGCAACAGCATCCTTATGCAAACACTGGTACCAGTGCAATAGCAAGTAAGTTTTTTTTTAAATAAAAATGTGTGATAAATTAATGAATTTGTGTATCCTTGTTCATTTGGTGCTGTCATTAACTTGCTTAAAACACAATTTACAACCAGCTGGCATTAAACCAATCAATTTTTTTACCTTTGGTCAGAAAATTACTTAATTGAAAGATCATACACAACACACTGCAATAGTAATCTGACAATTCACAGTGTGTTAACTAACCCCTCTGGTTATTGGATAAACATGAATATACTATCCTAAAACGTAAATTTCTGCTACAGATGATCAGAATTATATGGACATACAGACGTTGCAATCAGGAAATGTAAGTTTTTGCTAGACTAAATTTCAAAAGTAAAACTTGCTACAATTCTTGCCTTTGTATTTTCTGGATTTAGTTAGTTAAACCAAGTGTAAAAATCAGTTAAACTACAACAGCACACTTATGACTGGGTAATCCAATGATTGCCCCTGTGTAGAAAGTATTCAGCATATTTCCACACGCAGGGATAAAGCATTAAAAACAATTGAACATGTAGATGGGAACATCAGGTGACGGTTATGAAGTTGTGATGAACAGGAACTATGAGAATATCGGTGTCGATCGGAAGAAAGAAAGACAATCCGAATATGAGATTTAGCGGGATGTTATTTTCTACACATGATCCAAAACATGATTATCTCGGATATTTGTTATTTGGTTGTTAACTTAACTGACAAAATCACCTGTTTATCTTATATAAATTAATAAACATACATGTAAATATGTTTACACATGACTAAATATCCGAATATATACTATTTCTACTCTTTTTTTTATTTTCATTTTATCTAAATGTTCATGTAAGAGATTTTGTTTACTTAACATATACTGCAATAATCATTCTTACATTGTCATTTTGAACTTTTTTTATACATTGTTTATTTTTTGTATTAATCGAGTATTCCTAATTCTGTATTTAATCTTCCACTGTATTTGATTTGTGCTATTTCTTAATGATCATAAATGTATTAATTATGATTGATGACACTGTTGATTCGCAATTAAATCCCATTTGTCAGTTTGCAAAACCCCATTGTTCCAGTTTTTATTGCTTTAGGATTCCATAGAGTTTATACTTGGTGCCTATGGTTGACACTTGATCTGTCTTGACAAATCCTTTCAAATAGTCCAATATGACTTCGATAATCCGAAATCCGTAACGGAAGGTTGATTTTATCGGCTGCTACAGCTCGTAAAGTCTATAGTTTTATTTTTCATCAAGAAACGCATTTCAATTCGTTAAAGACGTTTTGATAATGGGAATTCCCCATATTTACTAACGATTATCGCGATACGTGATTCGCGATTATTGATCATTTTTACAAGTTTCGTTGCAGCCGTAGTTTTTTTTACCGAACTAAACTTTGAACCAATCAAGACCGCTTTTTCTATAGAAACTTGTATATGTATCGGTTACGTTAACCATTCGGCCACACGACCGTACAAAGCACTAGTCTTAACACCGCCTGCTAATATAATTTTAAATCTCTATGTTACCAGGAAAAACTTCTGAATTACGGTAGGGGATTCACGGTAGGGGAATTCCCGTTCAGTCTTCCTGTCCAAATGCGAACAATTTAGTTTGACTGGAGAGAGTTGAACCGTATGATGATGATTATGATATTCGGCAGCAGTTGGAGTGAAAAATCTATACTTTCATGGACATTTTTCAATCTTTTCATACTTTTTCATGGTAAGTTATGGTCAACTATGATTTAAAGTGAACATTAAAAGAAGTGGGACTTGAAACGCAAATAGAAGGAATGGGTAATAGTCTTGTTTTTTTCTGTTATTCGACTCTCAACATTTAATGAATTATTTAAATAGGTTTATTTTAACTTTACATAAAAATAAAATTAAAAGCCAATGGATAGATTTTTTGATATTTAAAAAATATTAAAATCCAAATATATTTGTTTAGATGCGACTAGGGACGGAACGGTAGTCTGATTTTTCTCTGCTGGGTGGCGCTATTTATTTTTTTGGCATTATCTGGGGAGTAACTATTTTCGAATATCTATTCGTTGTAGGGTTGGGGTTAAAGTTAGTTCTGGGGTTGAGATTTTAGTGCATAACTTGGGACAGGAAGTTAGAATTACTTTCTATAGCAATCTAAGTGATCTGAAGCGGTCCTGTAGTATTTAGGTATGCACCCGCGACTGAGTGGTCTTATACTAGTTTTCGCACTTAACTAATCGTATTCCTCGTTAGTGTAGTGGTAAGCGTCGCCGCCTGTCACGCGGGAGACCATGGTTCGATTCCACCACGAGGAGATTTTTTCCGTTTTTTTCTCTTTTGTTTCTTAGTTATAAAAAAAACTCATCATAACCCCGCATTCAGCTTGTCTGAGCATTTTTGGAATTTTTCCAAGCATTGGCTAAAGTAATCGATCTCTTTGCAGTTTTTTGATTGTAAACACTATTTACTTAAAATGCGTAAATGGTGTAATAAACATGGGGCTAGAGTTAGTGTTAGTCTTGCGGTTGAGTTTAGTGTTCAGGAATGGGTTAAAATTAGTGTCTGTAATTTTAGTTAGTAGTTTCCCTCCTCCCCGCTTTAGTACAGCTGATAAATAGCGCCATCCCAGCAGAGAAAAATCAGACTACCGTTCTGTCTCTAGACTGCAGGCATGTTATTTGTTTATAGCTCATACAAACACTAAAAATGTGACATTATATACTGTTACCAATGTAACATATGAATGGGTGTTTATGATTGTTCATATGTCAATGGTAAATATAAAGTGAGCTGAGTAGAGTTAGGTAGACATTGCTTCAGTGTGTTTCACTAATGAATACAAAGACGATATATTGATTTTTTAAAACATAAGATATAAATAGCGCACATAGTCCACCTAGGTTGTACATTATACCAATATATGTGTGTAAATGTGTATGAGAAAGGTTGGTGATTGTATCAGATATGTCAAATATTGATATAAGGTTTGAGCGCATTTGAAAACAGAACCAAAAATCTATCAAATTTCGGGAGAATGAGAATTTACTCGGGTGTGAAAGGTCATGTGAGTAACACTGGTAAATCTTTTAAGGAAGTAACACAAGTAAATCTTTCAAGGAAGTAACACAAGTAACATTTAAAAATAAATTAAAAGCCAATGGATAGATTTTTTGATACTTAAATATATTAAAATCCAGATATATATGTTTATAGTTTATGCAAACCATAAAAATGTGATGTTATATACTGTTACCAATGCAACATATGAATGGGTGTTTATGATTCATTGTTCATATGTTAATGGTAAATATAAAGTGAGCTAAGTAGGGTTAGGTAGACAATGCTTCAGTGTGTTTCACTAATAAATACAAAGGCGATATATTGATTTTTTAAACATAAGATATAAATAGCTCACGTAGTCCATCTAGGTTGTTTTTATACTAACTAAATATTAAGCTTGCCTTTAATTTGCAAAAAAAGGTGCATGTGGGGCAGGTTTGTGATTGTATCAGATATGTCAAGTATTAATATATGGTATGAGCGCATTTAAAACAGAACAAAAAATCATCAAATTTCGGGCGAGTTAACATTCACTCGTGTGTGGAAGCTCACGCGAGTAACAGAGCAAATCTTTAGTATTATAAACACCAGTATTTGGACGCGCCATGTGTATAATAAAAACTTTATACTCCAGTTGAGTAGAAAACGGTTGCGTTAAACGTTAATTATTTTTTTATTTGCAAGAGTAAATTCTTACTTGCATGCCATGTGGATTTTTGGCCCTGGAAAAGTGCAGTCATGCATGCAAATCAACTTTAAACACACAAGGCAATAATTGTTTTTTTAAATTATAGGTGTCCGTAATAATTTATCTTAAAGTATAAATTGTAATACCATCACTAATCAACTATCCATTTAACTATCTTTGTAGATAACTTTGTTTTTTGTAGGTAACATCAATTCAAATGCAACTTTAATAAAACTACCAACCAACCAAGCAACTATTGCAACTGAGGTTACTGGCCTTGAAATTAATTCTGGGGATATTTCAAACCCAATTGAATGTGCATGGACCTATAACCCAGGTCTTACAGCAGGATTTGGATTTTATCAATCATCATTCATTCCACATTGCAAATCATCCACAACAACCACTTATAGCATATCATGCTCTGAATCATCTGGTGTCGTTTCTTCAAACCCTCACTTTTCTGACACCATTAACAAGCAATGTCAATATTTCAATGGGCTGTTGGCCATCACCGACTTATAACTTACAAGTTATTGTCAAAGGTAAATGTTAAAGGTTGCAGGTGTTGTCTGCTGTGAAATGATTTATTTTAAGGGCAACACTTAATGTAGATTTAAGCTATGTTGGGTTGGATTAAGAAACTGTCTACATGAATATTTCTTCTTCACCACATTTCTACATCCATTCATTCCTAATTTAAATTGGTGAATATAGAAAATTAGTTTTTTTAGTGATTATAACAATATTACTTTTTGACATGCTATCTTCAGTAGTATTCTGTAAGGACTCTTGTCACAAAGTATCTTAAAATTTCACTTGGCTAAACCTACAGAAGAATCAGGGTCTTGAATAAATCATTGTGATCAAAATGTGGACATTCCTCTATCTCACTTAATTAGACTAATGTTACTCTATTTTTACTACTTTACAATGGGATGTAAATCTACTTATGTTTGCATTCTATTGTAAACTATTGCTATGATAATATGATAACAAAACTCTTTTCTTTTTAATATGGATTTTAAGTCATATACTAGAAATCAGCGGATTAGTGGGTTTTGCAAAATTAAAGAATTGTGTCTATCATACACAACACACTGCAATAGCCCCAGTAACCCGACGGTGGGTGCGAGGTGATCTGACGATTGCCTGTGTGTTAACCAGCTTGGTTTTCCCATTCAATGGAATAATCATGAATATCCTATCCAGTATTTAATATTGGAGCCTATGTTATAGTTGTTTAATAAATGTAGTTTTGAGTGGTGATTTTTAACCTCGAATATTTAATTTCAATTTAATTTTTATTTGAGCTTGTATAAAATGCATTGAAAGTTTCATAACTGGTTCAAATAATTTTGTTATCGAACACTCAGGGTTTGTCTTTAACAGATTGCACATCTCCAACACCTAGTAATGTTCCAGTCAATCCACCAACTGGTGTCTACAACACTCAAGCTCATTTCCAGTGTTCCCAGGACTCTACTTTGTTTTATGCAAGTGGCACACCTGGAAGCACTGCAACCAAATGTCTTGCTTCAGCAGAGTGGGAGAATGAAAAGATTGTGCAATGCTGGTCAGGTGGGTGGATTATTTCCTTTACATGGTATTAAGCATTGTTGCATCACTGTTTCCATTGTGATGTGGGAGTATAACTCATGTTTATTGTGACTTCAATGGTCATTATATCCAGCACCAACTGCTACATTGATTGGAAACAATACCCATTGTGTTGGTGACAAAGCTACATTCCAATGTAATGCTGTTGGGGGATTTCCCTTAACAGAGAGAGTTGAAGTTTATTTCAATGGACAAATACAAGCGGTAAAAATTGACCTACAGCTCTCTTGATTGATTTATTTAATAAATTTAATTTCCAGTTAAATGGAAACACATGGACAAGCACTGTACTGAACAGTTCAAACAATGGAGATATAGTGGAATGTAGAGCTATATCTAACTACACTAGCTTTGCTCAATATAGTCATCTGGGAAGAGATAACAAGATATTAACTGTGTATTGTAAGTATTATCAAGTTTACATTAAAACATTTTTTATATAGTATCATAATATTGGTTAAAATCAACAAGGAATTGGTAGTGTTAAATAAACATGGTTAAAATCAACAATTGGTTACTTGGTTGTTTTCTCACAGTGAACATATCATATTTATTATTCAGTTATTCTAGAAATGGAAAATTAATGAAATATTGTCCATAATTTTATGTTCTGTGAAATTATAGCACTATGTTCCCTGTAGAAGCTTAAATAAGAACATTATAAACCAGGCCAAATGTTAAATTATGGTCGAGTAAGAATTCACTTACGTGTGGAAGCTCACGCAGAGTAACACAAGTAAATCATTTACCGCAAATAAAACAGTCGCTGTAAACGTTAATTAGTTTTTTATTTGTAAGAGTAAATTTCATACTCACACAGTGTACGTCACATGAGTAAACACTCAAGTGTTACTTCCGTTACTCACGCGGATTTTTGTCCCTGATAAACATATGTTGAACTCAACATGTCTGACTTTCAGTTATTCTTCAGATCCTGCCAACAACCCGAAGATTGAAAACAAAATGTCGGATCTATTGATCAAAGCAGACGATGGTTACTTGCTTAGATCAGATGGGACGTTGACCATGAATTGCTCAGCTGACGGAAACCCTGCCGTATATTGTAGCTGGTTGTGTTCATCTTGTGTGGGGTTATCCAACACATGTGGGGTCACCAATGTTGGGGTTAGCGGTTCAACCGATATCACTTGTGTGGTCGGTAATGCTGTTTGTGGAGGTGGCACTGTAAGCATTAAGCAAAGGATAACATTGGTCCATAAATCTCGTAAGTTGAAACTTGTATTGTTGTTTTGATCTTGCACTAAACTTATTTTACCAGGATTTCCAACCCTCATTGTTGATGGAATGCCTGCACACTGCCTCAGTTATAACTAGGAACAAAACACAAAGTTTAAGTTTGGGATGTGGCATTGAGAGTGAAACTAAGATGAAAACAACATTCTTGTGGATGAAAGATGGAGAAGTGAAGTCCGGATCAAACATTCTGATCATCAATAATCTCACATCTTCAGATAGAGGATTGTATTCTTGTAATACAACCGATGCATTTGGAAATTTTTCCACCACCATTTATGTTGACGTACTATGTGAGCATAAATTATAGGAGGATAGGATATTTATGTTTATCCCTGTGAATGGTAAAACCAAGGCGGTTAACACACGAGCAATCGTCAGATTACCTCGCGCACATCGTTGGGTTAAAGACGCTATTACAGTGTGTACCCATTAATCCGCTGGGTTTAGGCAATGTCCGTTAAGTGCCTTGCCCAAGGACTCAACCGACTAGCTGGCGACCAGTTTCAGATAAAGTCATCACTAACCAACCATATTAATCAGTCGGATTGTTTTTTTTCTAGGTTGGATTTTTTCCAATTAATTTTATTTATCCAAGTATTTAGCTTAAAAGTGACCATAACATCAAGCATTTTGCATGTTTTACTGGCCTTGCTTCACAGATGAACATTATTGTATTTAAATCAACACTATAACAACTGCAGATGAGCATTATTCTATTTCAATTGGCATTATACTGACTGTATCCACCCACAGTTCCAGCAGAGCAGTTTAAAGTCAACAATGGTATGAACAATGTATGTGAGTGGATGACTGGTGCTCCACAGTTGTGCAGCATCACTTTCACTTTGAACCCCTTTCTACATTCTACGATGTTGAAAAAAGACGGTTTGAACGCACATAAATGTGGTAAAACTCAAATATACATCACCTTTTATTACAGGGTTGATTGTACAAAATGATATTGAAAACACCCAACAAAACACAGGGATACCAAACTTTCTATTTATGAAGAACCAGGTTTGATTTTCAAATAAAGGTTTAATTTAAAGTTGTCAAGTAAGATATTTTGACTGCTTATTTTCAGCCATCGGAAAATGAAACTGGTTCTTACAAACTCACAGTTATTTCTTCAATATTTGAACCAGTTGATTTTTCATTCACAATTATTGTGTCGCAACCAAGTAAAGCATCTGGGCAATCAGCTGATTCTGTGGTTACTGTTGGTTCTGTTCTTGCATCAATTATCTTCATTCTGTTGATCATAATTGCATTTCTTCTATACCAATCATGTAGACACAGGAATGCCAAACCTACTGCAGAAGACAGGTTTGTCGACCATAGTTCACCTTATTCATATTCATTCACTATTTATTTCCAGGAACCGAGGAAACATCAACTCAGCAGCTGCAGGTAATGGTGGTCACTTATTTTAAGAATGTCGGCTTTTTAAACATAATGTTTAATTTATCAATAAATAATTGATATCATCTTTACATATTATGACTTTTGCTTCAGTTATAAATCTCAATTCATTTTTATTTGGTGAAAAATTGTTTATTATGTTGCTGGAATTAGATTGTGGTATTAGATATGCTCAAACCACTGTTTGTTATTCAATTTATACTTTCAGATTATGTTGAACTGGATAATGCAACACACAGCAATAAAATCAGCCAACAAAACATGGTTCGGATGCAGTTTTTAATTCTTTAAAATTCCAACATTGACCTCAAGCATATTTTTTACCTAAAAAACCCTTTTATTAGTACTTTTTAAAATCTTAACATTAGAGGGCATGTTTTAAAATTTATCGTTTGGTCTTAAAATGCTTTATACGTCATATTTACCCAATGGCTGTGTACTGTTTGCTTAATAAATAGTTTAGATTATTACAAGGATTGCATCGCTTATTTAGACACAACTTAATATGTTTGTTTGTGTAGACCCAGCAACATCATCCTTATGTGAACACTGGCACCAGCGTAACAAATAAGTTTTACAAAAAATGAAAATATGATAATTTGAATCTAAAATTACAGCCTGTTGGTATTGAACCAATAACTTTTAACCTTTGGTCAGACAATTGAAAAAATATAGTTTGATGGGTTAGTGCGCCGCCTTCCAATTGAATTTTCAACCGAAGGGTTAAAGGTTCGAAACTGGTCGTTAGCTATTCGGTTGTGTATTGAGCAAGGCACTTAACGGACATTGCCTGAACCCAGCAGAGATAGGTAACCCAACGATGGGCGCGAGGTGATCTGACGTTCTTGGTGATAAACAATAATATTAAACGTAAATTTCTGCTACAGATGATCAGAGTTATATGGACATACATACGTTGCAATCAGGAAATGTAAGTTTTTGGTAAACTAAATATTAAAAGTAAAACCAGCAAAAATTTTTGCCTTCATATTTTCGGGTGCATTTAGTTGCCTGAACTCAGTGGGAAAATCAGTTAAACTACAACGGCACACTCATGCCCGGGTAATCCAATGCTCCTGTATGAAAAGTCTTTAGCATATTTCCACACGTACGGATAAAGCATTAAAAACATTTGAACATGTAGATGGGAACATCAGGTGACGGTTATGAAGTTGTGATGAACAGGAACTATGAGAATATCGGTGTCGATCGGAAGAAAGAAAGACAATCCGAATATGAGATTTAGTGGAATGTTATTTTCTACACATGATCCCAAACATTATTATCTCGTATATTTGTTATTTGGTCGTTAACTTAACTGACTAAACCACATGTTTATCTTTGTATATATTGATTAACATACAAGTAAATCTGTTTACACATGACTAAATATCCGAATATATTCTATGTCTACTCTTTTTTTTATTTTCCTTTTAAATGTTCATGTAAGAGATTTTGTTTACTTAACCGTTACTGCAATAATCATTCTTACATTGTCATTTTGAACTTTTTTTTATACATTGTTTATTTTTTGTATTAATCGAGTATTCCTAATTCTGTATTTAATCTTCCACTGTATCTGTATTTAATTTGTGCTATTTCTTAATGATCATAAATGTATTAATTATGATTGGTGACACTGTTGTTTTTGTCTCTTCCCCGCTTTAAATAGGAAATATTCATATTCAAATGTATATAACAACTCGCCACAGATTCAAAACTAAATCCCGTATGCCAACTTGCTCAAGTTTTTTATGTGTTTTGCTCTAAGGCTTGTCGACCTGTTTTTTTAGTCTAATTTATGTAAATTCTTCTGTGTGAGCGAACCTGCCTTCGCCCAGAATTGCTACACTATTGATGCGCTGGAAGTTCCAACGCAATTGTCAAGTTTAAACTTGCAAAACACTCTTTTTCCAGTGTTTAATAAGCGGTTTTCTATAAACGAAATAAATACAATCAATATGGCGTCAGGAATATTAACGATTAGTAAAAGTGACAAAAACGCTGCTTACCAACTGATTATCGCTGCAGGTATGTCAATTCAGTAAATTAATTCAATCAGCTTCATTAACAATACTTTCTGTTAACTGTTTAGTACTTAATTCAAGAAAATACAATGACACGAGTAAGCAGGTATATTAAGCAAGTTCTTGTGACGTAACAACCAACGTTGAAATACTGGGATTGCTAGGTCTAGCTTCAGGGGTAAACAATGGATGTCGCTCAAAACAAAATCCAAACGTCAAATGACGTAAACATAATACGACACAGATGTTACAGTTTGCTGTAACCACCTTGTAAACACGAAGCAGGTCCTTTGATGATATTTCGGAAAACGGTAAAACGACAGTCGTTGGATGCAAATAGTTAACTATCTCTCCTGTAAACAAAATATCTGCGGTATCTTTCACATTATTGCCAGATTGGATAGGATATATTCATCTTTATCCCCGTGAATGGGAAAACCAAGGGGGTTAACACACGGGTAATCGTCAGAATACCTCGCGCCCATCGTCGGGTTACCGAGGCTATTGCAGTGTGTTGTGTATGATATACACGTTTCTTTAATTTGGTAGAACCCATTAATCCACTTGTTCAGCCAATGTCGGTTAAGTACTTCGCCCAAGAGCACAATAGACTAGCTATCACCCAGTTTCGAAACTGCAAGCTTTCGACTGAAAGGCGACGCACTAACCCCAATTTTTCAAAATTTTGCCGTTGACGCCTATACTCCTGGAATAGAAAGGAATATTTGTTTAAATTTCTACTAAATGTAAAGAATTACAACACAATTCAGATAAACATAACCAGAATTTAAATTATCCAGTGTACCTTGGGAAATCCAGTGTACCTTGGGAAAGAAAAACTTTACGCACTTTTGCGAACTACGCTTATCGGCACCTGACGAAATGTTTCTAACGCAAATACATGGCTTATTTATTCAGTAGCTGTACAAAGCATGGTTATGTTTTGCATATCGGTTTGTATGTTTAATAAATAGTTTATTATAGGCAATAATTTATTATACGGTTGATTTTAGCTTCAAGCCTTATTTAAAGACGAACTGTAGTTTTTATCAAGAAACTCATTTCAGTTTATATTTTGGGAATTCCTCATGTTTACTAAAGATAATCGCGATAATCGATATATTTTAGGAATAACATTACAACCATGGTTATTTTGAGCAATCTAAGTTTTGAACCTATGATGACGCACACAGCCCTAGTTTTAACACCACCAACTAAACTAATTTTAAATCTCTATGTTACCAGGAAAAATTATTGATTTACGGTAGGGGATTCACGGTAGGGGAATTCCCGTTCAGTCTTCCTGTCCAAATGCGAACAATTCAGTTTGACTGGAGAGAGTTGAACTGTATGATGATGATGATGATATTCGGCAGCAGTTGGAGTGAAAAATCTATACTTTCATGGACATTTATCAATCTTATCATACTTTTTTATGGTAAGTTATGGTTGACTATGATTTAAAGTGAACATTAAAAGCAATCGAACTTAAAACGCAAAATAGAAGGAATCGTTAACAGTCTTGTTTTTTTCTGTTATTCGACTTTCAACATTTATTGATTCATTTAAATAGGTTTATTTAAACTTTACATAAAAGTAAATAAAAAGACCAATGGATAGAAGTTTTGATGTTTAAAATATATTAAAAGACAGATGTATTTGTTTATAGTTCGTGCAAACAATAAAAATATGATGTTATATACTGTTACCAATGCAACATATGAATGGGTGTTTATGATTGTTCATATGTCAATGGTAAATATAAAGTGAGCTAAGTAGAGTTAAGTAGACACTGCTTGAGTGTGTTTCACTAATAAATACAAAGGCGATGTATTGATTTTTTAAAACATAAGATATAAATAGTGAACATAGTCCACCTAGGTTGTACATTATACCAATATATGTGTGTAAATGTATATGGGAAAGGTTGCTGATTGTATCTAATATGTCAAATATTGATATAAGATTTGAGCGCATTTGAAACAGGACCAAAAAATTATCAAATTACAGCCGCGTTAAAATTCACTTGAGTATGCAAGCTCACTTGAGTAATGGGAGACGGGCGTAATTATATACTTTAGTATTCAAACTCACCATGTGTATAGTTAAAAAGGGTAGCAATGATGAGCATTTGTATTTTATTCCCCTATTCTCTATACTCCAGTTGAATAGAAACGGTCGCGATAAACATTAATTAGTTTTTATTTGCAAGAGTAAATTCTTACTCGTATGTGAATTTTTGGCCCTGGAAAGTGCAGTCATGCATGAAAATCACCTTTGAAAAAGTATAAACAGTAATACCATCACTCATCAACTATGCATTCAACAATTTTTTGTAGATAACATTGTTTTATTTTGTAGGTAACATCAATTCAAATGCAACTTTAATAAAACTATCAACCAACCAAGCAACCATTGCAACTGGGGTTACTGGCCTTGAAATTAATTCTGGAGATATTTCAAGTCCAAGTATATGCTCATGGGCATATAACCCAGGTCTTCCATGGGGGTTTGAGTTTTATCAATCATCATTTGGTGGATGCCAATCATCCACAACAGCCACTTATAGCATATCATGCTCTGAATCCTCTGGTGTGGTTTCTTCAAACCTCACTTTTCTGACACCATTGACAAGCAATGTCAATATTTCGATGAGCTGTTTACCATCACCGACTTATAACTTACAAGTTATTGTCAAAGGTAAATAAGGTGGAAACGTTTTCTTCTTTTTTTGTAGGTGCTGTCTGCTGTAAAATAGTTATTAAGGTCGACACTTAACATAGATTAAAACAAACTAAGTTGGGTTGGATTTAGAAACTGTCTTCAGGATTATTTCTTTTACACCACATTTCTACATTCAATAATTTTTAAATTAAATTAGTAAATAGAGTAAACTATTTTTTTACAGTGATTATAACAATAATAATTTTTGACATGCTATCTTTTGTACTATTATTATGACTTTGTAATAACTCTTGTCACAGAGTATCATAAATTTTACTTGGCAAAACCTGTAGAAGAATCAGGGCCTTGAATATATCTTCATAAAACAAATGTGGACATTCCTTTATCTCACTCACTTAGACTAATGTTACTCTATTTTTACTATTTTATAAAGGGATGTAAACCTATGTATGTTTTCTATTTTAAACTATTGCTATGGAAATACTGGCAGAAAAATAATTCTGATTACCCTGTGGAAACAAACAAAAAATAAAAAGGGTTGATACGTTTTAAAATTATATACTAGTAACCAGCGTAATAATGGGTTCTACAAAATTGAAGAAATGTGTTAATCATACACAACAAATAGCTCCTGTAACCCGACGATAGGCGCGAGGTGATCTGACGATTGCCCGTGTGATAACCCCCTTGTTTTTCCCATTCACAGGGATAAACATGAATATTCTATTCTATTCAGTATTTAATATTGGAGCCTATGGTATAGTTAGTAAATAAAATGGTATAGTAAATAAATGGGGTTATGGTATAGTAAATAAATGGGGTTTTTGAGTGGTGATTTATAACCTCTTTCACAGATTGCACATCTCAAACACCTAGTAATATTCCAGTCAATCCACCAACTGGTGTCTACAACACTCAAGCTCACTTCCAGTGTTCCCAGGACTCTACTTTGTTTTATGCAAGTGGCACACCTGGAAACACTGCAACCAAATGTCTTGCTTCAGCAGAGTGGGAGAATGAAAAGATTGTGCAATGCTGGTCAGGTGGGTGGATTATTTCCTTTACATGGTATTAAGCATTGTTGAATCACTGTTTCCATTGTGATGTGGGAGTATGACTCATGTTTATTGTGACTTCACTGTTCATTATATCCAGCACCAACTGCTACATTGATTGGAAACAATACCCATTGTGTTGATGACAAAGCTATATTCCAATGCAATGCTGTTGGGGGATTTCCCTTGGCAGACAGAGTTGAAGTTTATTTCAATGGTCAAATACAAGCGGTAAAAATTGACCTACAGCTCTCTTGATTGATTGATTTAATAAATTTAAATTCCTAGTTAAATGGAAACACGTGGACAAGCACTGTACTGACTAGTTCAAACAATGGAGATATAGTGGAATGTAGAGCTATAACTAACTACACTAGCATTGCTGAATATAGTCATCTGGGAAGAGACAACAAGATATTAACTGTGTATTGTAAGTAATATATAGTTTACATTAAAAAGAGTTTTTTTATAGTATCATATTATCACATTCTTGCCTTAACCCAGTAAATTAAACTACAAGAGTGGTGCTTTTAAATAAACATGGTTAAATCAACAATTGGTTACTTGGTTGTTTATTAGCACATACACATTCTCACAGTGAACAAATCATATTTATTATTCATGTTATTCTAGAAATGAAAAATTATTGAAATATTATCCATAATTTTATGTTCTATGGAATTATGTTCCTTGTAGAAGCTAACTTTTAACTAAAAACATCATAAACCAGGCCAAAAGTCAAATTTCTGACAAGTCTGAATTCACTTACATGTTCACACGAGTAAATCATTTACCTCGAATGTTTTTTATGATGCTGCTGTAAATATTATAGACTCTGGTATTTGGACACGCCATGTGTATAATAAAAACAGGTGAAATGATGAGAATTTGTTTAGTTTTCCCCTATACGCCAGTTGAATAGAAAACACTCAAGTGGTTAATTAGTTTTTTTATTTGCAAGAGTAAATTTTTACATATGTTGGACTCAACATGTCTGACTTTCAGTTATTTTTCAGATCCTGCTAACAACCCGAAGATTGAAACCAAAATGTCGGATCTATTGGTCAAATCAGACGATGGTTACCTGCTTAGATCAGATGGTACGTTGACCATGAATTGCTCAGCTGACGGAAACCCTGCCGTTCATTGTAGCTGGTTGTGTTCATCTTGTGTGGGGTTATCCAACACATGTGGGGTCACCCATGTTGGGGTTAGCGGTTCAACCAATATCACTTGTGTGGTTGGCAATGCTGTTTGTGGAGGTGGTACTGTAAGCATTAAGCAAAGGTTAACATTGGTCCCTAAATCTCGTAAGTTGAAACTTGTATTGTTGTTTTGATCTTGCACTAAACTTTTTTTACCAGGAATTCCAACCCTCAATGTTGATGGAATGCCTGCAACTGCCTTAGTTATTACTAGGAACAAAACACAAAGTTTAAGTTTGGAATGTGGCATTGAGAGTGAAACTGAGATGAAAACAACATTCTTGTGGATGAAAGATGGAGAAGTGAAGTCTGGATCAAATATTCTGATCATCAATAATCTCACATCTTCAGATGGAGGATTGTATTCTTGTATTACAACTGATGCATTTGGAAATTTTTCCACCACCATCTATGTTGACGTAATATGTGAGCATGAATTATATTAGAATTTGATTGACTCTGATAACTGTGATCATCTGTAGAAGAAAAAAATTACGTTTTAGAATAGGATATTCATGTTTATCCCTGTGAATGAGAAAACCAAGGAAGTTAACACACGGACAATTGTCAGATTACCTCGCACCCATTATTCACATGTTCATTTAATGTGGTTTAATCCGATAAGTGCTTTGCCCAAGGACACAACCGACTAGTTAGCGACCAGTTTTGTACCAACAACCGTTTGGTTGAAAAACGTCATTAACCAACCAGACTAATCAGTCAGATTCTTTGTTCTAGGTATTTTTATTTGTTCAAGCATTAAAATAAAAGGTGACCATAATATCACACCTTTTGCATGTTTAACTAGTCTTGCTTCATAGATAAACAATATTCTTATGTAAATTGGCAGTATAACAACTGTAGGTGAATATTATTCTATTTAAATTGGCATTATAACGACTGTAGATGAGCATTATTCTATTTAAATTGACATTATAACGAGCTGCATCCACCCACAGTTCAAGCAGAGCAGTTCAAAGTCAACAATGGTATGAACAATGTATGTGAGTGGATGACTGGTGCTCCACAGTTGTGCAGCATCACTTTCACTTTGAACCCCTTTCTACATTCTACAATGTTGACAAAAGACGGTTCGAACGCACATAAATGTGGTAGAACTCAAATATACATTACCTTTTATTGCAGGGTTGATTGTACAAAATGATATTGGAGCCACACAACAAAACACAAGGATACAAAACTTTCTATTTATGAAAAACCAGGTTTGATTTTCAATTAAAGGTTTAATTTGAAATTTTGTAGTAAGATATTCTGACTGCTTTATTTTCAGCCATCAGAAAATGAAACTGGTTCTTACAAACTCATAGTTATTTCTTCAATATTTGAACCAGTTGATTTTTCATTCACAATTATTGTGTCGCAACCAAGTAAAGCATCTGAGCAAACAGCTGTGGTTATTGTTGGTTCTGTTCTTGCATCAATTATCTTCATTCTGTTGATCATAATAGCATTTTTTCTATACCATTTCTGTAGACACAGGAATGCCAAACCTACTGCAGAAGACAGGTTTGTCGACCATAGTTCACCTTATTCATATTCATTCACCATTTATTTCCAGGAACCAAGGAAACATCAACTCAGCAGCTGCAGGTAATGGTGGTCACTTATTTTGAGAATGTCAGCTTTTTAAACATAATGTTCAATTTATTAATGAATAATTGATATCATCTTTAAATATTATGACTTTTCCTCCAGTAAATCTTAATTCATTTTTATTTGGTAAAAAAATTGTTTAGTATGTTGCTGGAATTAGATTGTTGTATTAGATATGCACAAACCACTGTTATTCAATTTATACTTTCAGATTATGTTGAACTGGATGATGCAACACACAGCAACAAAATCAACCAACAAAACGTGGTACGGATGCAGTTTTTAATCTTTAAAATTTCAACATAGACCTCTAGTATATTTTTTACCTTAAATACTCTTTTATCAGTACTTTTTAAAATCTTAACATTTCGAGGTTTGTTAAGTTTTTGTGGAAGGGGGCGTGTTTTAAAATATATCGTTTGGTCTTTTTGTTTGCACATTATTGTTTTTCTCTTAGGTTTGGCGGCCACGTCCACTATATTTATTTTTTTAAATGACGTGTTTTACTGACTGTGGGCTTTGCCGTCTTTTGCTGTTCCTGTGGCCTGATTTGATTTTTTAATACTAGGGCTAAAAATGAATAAACTAAACTAAAGGAATAGGCCTATAGTTCTTAAAATGCTTTATACGTCATATTTACACAATGGATGTTTACTGTTTGCTTAATAAATAGTTTAGATTATTACAAGAATTGCATCGTTTATTTAGACACAACTTAATATGTTTGTTTGTGTAGACCCAGCAACAGCATCCTTATGTAAACACTGACACCAGCGTAATAGCAAGTAAGTTTTTTTTTAAATAAAAATGTGTGATAAATTAATGAATTTGTGTATCCTTGTTTATTTGGTGCTGCCATTAACTTGCTTAAAACACAATTTACAACCAGCTGGCATTAAACCAATAAATTTTCTACCTTTGGTCAGAAAATTTCTACCTTTGGTAAAAAATATTACACAACACACTGCAATGGTAATCTGACAATTCACTGTGTGTTAACTAACCCCTCTGGTTATTGGATTAACATGAATCTCCTATCCTAATACGTAAATTTCTGCTACAGATGATCAGAGTTATATGGACATACAGACGTTGCAATCAGAAAATGTAAGTTTTTTTGTAAACTAAATTTTAAAAGTAAAACTAGCGACAATTTTTGCCTTTATATTTTCGGGTGCATTTAGTTGCCTGAACTCAGTGGGAAAATCAGTTAAACTAAAACAACACACTTATGACCGGGTAATCCAATGAATGCCCCTGTGTGAAGTCTTCAGCCTATTTCCACACACAGAGATAAAGCATTAAAAACAATTGAACATGTAGATGGGAACATCAGGTGACGGTTATGAAGTTGTTATGAACAGGAACTATGAGAATATCAGTGTCGATCGGAAGAAAGAAAGACAATCCGAATATGAGATTTAGCGGGATATTATTTTCTACACATGAACCAAAACATGATTATCTTGGATATTTGTTATTTGGTTGTTAACTAAACTGACTAAACCATCTGTTTATCTTTGTATATATTGATTAACATACAAGTAAATCTGTTTACACATGACTAAATATCCGAATATATTCTATTTCTACTCTTTTTTTTATTTTCCTTCTAAATGTTCATGTAAGAGATTTTGTTTACTTAACATATACTGCAATAATCTTTCTTACATTGTCATTTTGAACTTTTTTTATACCGTGTTTATTTTTTGTATTAATCGAGTATTTCGTAATTCTGTATTTAATCTTCCACTGTATCTGTATTTAATTTGTGCTATTTCTTAATGATTGCAAATGTATTAATTATGAATGTTGACACTGTTCTCTTTTCCCCGCTTTAAATAGGAAATATTATTCAAATGTATATAACAACTCGCCACAGATTCAAGACTAAATCCCGTTTGTCAACTTGCAAACCCAAGTTTTTATGTGTTTTGCTCTAAGGCTTGCAAAGTCGACCTATTTTTTAGTCTAATTTATGTAGATTCTTCTGTGTGAGCGAACCTCTCTTCGCCCAGAATCGCTACACTAAGAATGCGCTGGAAGTTTATACGCGATTGTCCAGTTTAAACTCGCAAAACACTCTCTTTCCAGTGTTTAATAAGCAGTTTTCTATTAACGAAATAAATACAATCAATATGGCAGGAATACTAACGATTAGTAAAAGTGACAAAAACGCTGCTTACCAACTGCAGGTATGTCAATTCAGTAAATCAATTCAATCAGCTTCATTAACAATACTTTCTGTTAACTGTTTAGTACTTAATTCAAGAAAATACAATGACACGAGTAAACAGGTGTATTAAGCAAGTTCTTGTGACGTCACAACCAACGTTGAAATACTGGGATTGCCGGGTCTAGCATCAGGGGCAAACAATGGATGTCGCTCAAAACAAAATCCAAACGTCAAATGACGTAAACATAATACGACACAGATGTTACAGTTTGCTGTAACCACGTTGTAAACACGAAGCAGGTTCTTTGATGATATTTCGGAAAACGGTAAAACGACAGTCGTTGGATGCAAATAGTTAACTATCTCTCCTGTAAACAAAATATCTGCGGTATCTTTCACATTATTGCCAGATTGGATAGGATATTCATCTTTATCCCCGTGAATGGGAAAACCAAGGGGGTTAACACACGGGCAATCGTCAGAATACCTCGCGCCCATCGTCGGGTTACCGAGGCTATTGCAGTGTGTTGTGTATGATAGACACGTTTCTTTAATTTGGTAGAACCCATTAATACACTTGTTCAGCAAAAAAAAAGTGGAACAAGATAAAATAAAAAAACAATATAAATAAATGGAATTAAAATACGAATACATGCCCCAAATCTATTTTCAACCCCTTTCCGGGAAATCCCCATTTATTAAATTTGACGAACTGGTAATCAATCACATTTACGTTTTATATAATAAGGAAAAAATGTTCAATCGAGTAAATGTTCTGGTGGTGTAATAGCATAATACTTGTTTGGATCTACAGTGGAAAATTCTGTGTAAATTACGTCATTGAAATTCCCGAGAGCACCAAGAATATAAATTTGGTCACCGTTTTGCGAATGTTCGGCACCGGTTAATCTTTAACAGCCGATAATTCGGAGCTATTTAAGATTATTTACTTTATAATGCATCAAGGAAAGTTGTAGGTGAATAAAATAAACTGACAAAGTGGCAAAAGGACACTTCAAACCCAGGGCCGGTTTTAGGCCGATTTGACCGATTAGATCAAATTGGGCCCCGCACCTTGAAGGGGCCCCGCGCTAGCGGGGGTATTTCTGTATTACGAGGTTTAAAATACTACTGAAACGTAAAATAAAAAGTGAAATAATATTCTTTCTTATAATATCTATTTGTTATGCATCGTAACTAAAGCCCCGTTTACACCAAGCGTAGCTCGGCGTACGGCAGTGCAGCGACCATAAAACAAACAAAGAAATATTCGCCCGGCGTACGCCGAGCGCACGCTCAGAAAGTCGAGCTGCGCTACGCCGAAGTTCGCTCGTGTAGCGAATTTCACGGGCGTAGCGAGAGTATGTTATAATATATTTCTATGGCAAGAATTGGTTTCCATAGATACAGAAAAGTCGTCTTTAAACGCTTTC
>CH002934.1:294182-314116 GCA_000149265.1 Ciona savignyi
GAGGGTTTTAAATAAGAACATCATAAACCCAGGCCAAATGTTAAATTATGGGAGAGTAAGAATTCACTTAAGTGTGGAAGCTCACGCGAGTAACACAAGTAAATCATTTACCGCGAATGAAACAGTCGCGGTAAACGTTAATTAGTTTTTATTTGCAAGAGTACATTTACTAGCACGGCGTGCGTCACATAAGTAAACACACGAGTGTTATTCTCGTTACTAACGGATTTTTGTCGCTGATAAACATATGTTGGACTCAACATGTCTGACTTTTAGTTATTCTTCAGATCCTGCTAACAACCTGAAGATTGAAAACAAAATGTCGGATCTATTGGTCAAAGCAGACGATGGTTACCTGCTTAGATCAGATGGTACGTTGACCATGAATTGCTCAGCTGACGGAAACCCTGCCGTTCATTGTAGCTGGTTGTGTTCATCTTGTGTGGGGTTATCCAACACATGTGGGGTCACCAATGTTGGGGTTAGCGGTTCAACCGATATCACTTGTGTGGTTGGTAATGCTGTTTGTGGAGGTGGTACTGTAAGCATTAAGCAAAGGATAACATTGGTCCCTAAATCTCGTAAGTTAAAACTTGTATTGTTGTTTTGATCTTGCACTAAACTTATTTTACCAGGAATTCCAACCCTCATTGTTGATGGAATGCCTACAACTGCCTTAGTTATTACTAGGAACAAAACACAAAGTTTAAGTTTGGGATGTGGCATTGAGAGTGAAACTGAGATGAAAACAACATTCTTGTGGATGAAAGATGGAGAAGTGAAGTCGGGATCAAATATTCTGATCATCAATAATCTCACATCTTCCGATAGAGGATTGTATTCTTGTAATACAACCGATGCATTTGGAAATTTTTCCACCACCATCTATGTTAACATAATATGTGAGCATGAATTATATGAGAATTTGATTGACTCTGATAACTGTGATCATCTGTAGCAGAAAAAAATTACGTTTTAGAATAGGATATTCATGTTTATCCCTGTGAATGAGAAAACCAAGGGAGTTAACACACGGACAATCGTCAGATTACCTCGCACCCATCATTCACATGTTCCTTTAATTTGGTTTAATCCGATAAGTGCTTTGCCCAAGGACACAACCGACTAGTTAGCGACCAGTTTTGTACCAACAACCGTTTGGTTGAAAAGCGTCACTAACCAACCAGACTAATCAGTCAGATTCTTTGTTCTAGGTATTTTTATTTGTCCAAGCATTAAACTTAAAGGTGACTATAATATCACAACTTTTGCATGTTTAACTAGTCTTGCTTCATAGATAAACATTATTCTATGTAAATTGGCAGTATAACAACTGTAGGTGAATATTATTCTATTTAAATTGACATTATAACAACCTGCATCCACCCACAGTTCCAGCAGAGCAGTTTAAAGTCAACAATGGTATGAACAATGTATGTGAGTGGATGACTGGTGCTCCACAGTTGTGCAGCATCACTTTCACTTTGAACCCCTTTCTACATTCTACAATGTTGACAAAAGACGGTTTGAACGCACATAAATGTGGTAAAACTCAAATATACATTACCTTTTATTGCAGGTTTGATTGTACAAAATGATATTGAAAACACACAACAAAACACACGGATACAAAACTTTCTATTTATGAAGAACCAGGTTTGATTTTCAAATAAAGGTTTAATTTGAAATTTTGTAGTAAGATATTCTGACTGCTTATTTTCAGCCATCGGAAAATGAAACTGGTTCTTACAAACTCACAGTTATTTCTTCAATATTTAAACCAGTTGATTTTTTATTCACAATTATTCTGTCGCAACCATGTAAAGCATCTGAGCAAACAACTGATTCTGTGGTTATTGTTGGTTCTGTTCTTGCATCAATTAACTTCATTCTGTTGATCACAAATGCATTTCTTCTATACCATTTCTGTAGACACAGGAATGCCAAACCTACTGCAGAAGACAGGTTTGTCGGCCATAGTTCACCTTATTTATATTCATTCATCATTTATTTCCAGGAACCAAGGAAACATCAACTCAGCAGCTGCAGGTAATGGTGGTCACTTATTTGAAGAATGTCGGCTTTTTAAACATAATGTTCAATTTATTGATGAATAATTGATATTATCTTTAAATATTATGACTTTTGCTCCAGTTATAAATCTTATTTCATTTTTATTTGATGGAAAATTGTTTATTATGTTGCTGGAATTAGATTGTGGTATTAGATATGCACAAACCACTAATATTCAATTTATATTTTCAGATTATGTTGAACTGGATGATGCAACGCACAGCAATAAAATCAGCCAACAAAACAGGGTTCGAAAGCATTTTTTAATTCTTTAAAATTCCAACATAGGCCTCAAGCATTTTTTAACTTAAAACTCTCTTATCAGTATTTTTTAAAATCATAACATTTCCAGGTTTGTTGAATTTAGCCTCTGTGGAAAAGGGCATGTTTTAAAATATACTGTTTGGTCTTAACTAAATTTTGTTTGCACATTGTTGTTTTTTTCCTAAGATTTGGCGGCCGCATCTGCTATATTTATTTAATTATATCCTTTTTATAAATGATGTGTTTTAACGACTGTTCGTTTTGCCATCTTTTCCTGTTTCTGTGCCGTGAACTGATTCCTTTGCCATTTTTTAATACTGGAGTAAAAATGAATGAACTAAAGTAAATGGAATATAATTCTTAAAATGCTTTATACATCATATTTACACAATGGCAGTTTACTGTTTGCTTAATAAATAGTTTAGATTATTATAAGGATTGCATCGTTTATTTAGACACAACTTAATATGTTTGTTTGTGTAGACCCAGCAACATCATCCTTATGTGAACACTGGCACCAGCGCAATAGCAAGTAAGTTTTTTTTTAAATAAAAATGTGTGATAAATTAATGAATTCCTGTATCCTTGTTCATTTGTTGCTGCCATTAACTTGCTTAAAACACAATTTACAACCAGCGGACATTGAACCAATTAACTTTTTTACCTTTGGTCAGAAAATTACTTAATTGAAAGATCATACACAACACACTGCAATAGTAATCTGACAATTCACCGTGTGTTAACTAACCCCTCTGGTTATTGGATAAACATGAATATACTATCCTAAAACGTAAATTTCTGCTACAGATGATCAGCATTATATGGACATACAGACGTTGCAATCAGGAAATGTAAGTTTTTGGTGGACTAAATTTCAAAAGTAAAACTTGCTACAATTCTTGTCTTGTATTTTCTGGATTTAGTTATCTAAACCAAGTGTAAAAATCAGTTTTAAAAACTACAACGGCACACTTATGCCCGGGTAATCCAATGATTGCCCCGGTGTGAAAAGTCCCCATATTTCCACACGCAGGGATAAAGCATTAAAAACAATTGAACATGTAGATGGGAACATCAGGTGACGGTTATGAAGTTGTGATGAACAGGAACTATGAGAATATCAGTGTCGATCGGAAGAAAGAAAAACAATCCGAATATGAGATTTAGAGGGATGTTATTTTCTACACATGAACCAACACATGATTATCTCGGATATTTGTTATTTGGTTGTTAACTTAACTGACTAAACCACCTGTTTATCTTAGTATATATTGATAAACATACAAGTAAATCTGTTTACCCATAGCTAAGAGTAAATATCCGAATATATTCTATTTCTACTCTTTTTTTTATTTTCTTTCTAAAAGTTCATGCATAAGATTTTGTTTACTTAAACTATACTGCAATAATCATTCTTACATTGTCATTTTGAACTTTTGTTTTTATACCTTGTTTATTTTTTGTATTAATCGATTATTCCTAATTCGGTATTTAATCTTCCACTGTATCTGTATTTAATTTTCGCCATTTCTTAATGATCATAAATGTGTTAGTTATGATTGATGACGTTGTTGGTTTTCTCCCTTTCCCGTTCTAAATAGGAAATATTTATATTCAAATGCATGTAACAACTCGCCACAGATTCAAAACTAAATCCCTTTCAAAACTAAATAACAGTTTGCGACACATAAAATTAAATTCCGCTTGTCAGCTCGCAAAACCAAATTGTTTCAGTTTTTATGTGTTTTGCTGTAAGACTCGTAAAGTCTTTCTGGAATTTTTACTTTAATTTATGTAGATTCTTCTGTGTGAGCAAACCTCCCTTCGCCCAGAATTGCTACAATAAGAATGCCCTGAAAGTTCCCACCGCGAATGTGAAGTTTATACGCGCACAACACTTTCTTTCCAGTGTTTAATAAGCGGTTTTCTATAAACGAAATAAATACAATCAATATGGCGTCAGGAATATTAACGATTAGTAAAAGTGACAAAAACGCTGCTTACCAACTGATTATCGTTGCAGGTATGTCAATTCAGTAAATTAATTCAATCAGCTTCATTAACAATACTTTCTGTTAACCGCTCAGAACTTAATTCAAGAAAATACAATGACACGAGTAAGCAGGTGTATTAAGCATTCTTGTGACGTAACAACCAATCTTGAAATATTGGGATTGCCAGGTCTAGCTACAGGGGCAAACAATGGATGTCGCTTAAAACAAAATCCAAACGTCAAATGACGTAAACATAATACGACACAGATGTTACAGTTTGCTGTAACCACGTTGTAAACACGAAGCAGGTCCTTTGATGATATTTCGGAAAACGGTAAAACGACAGTCGTTGGATGCAAATAGTTAACTATCTCTCTTGTAAACAAAATATCTGCGGTATCTTTCACATGAATGTCAGATTGGATAGGATATTCATGTTTATCCCCGTGAATGGGAAAACCAAGGGGGTTAACACACGGGCAATCGTCAGAATACCTCGTGCCCATCGTCGGGTTACCGAGGATATTGCAGTGTGTTGTGTATGATAGACACGTTTCTTTAATTTGGTAGAACCCATTAATACACTTGTTCAGCCAATATCCATTAAGTACTTTGCCCAAGGGCACAACTGACTAGCTAGCACCCAGTTTCTAATCTGCAAGCTTTCGGCTGAAAGGCGACGCACTAACCCCAGTTTTTCAAAAATTTCGCGTTAACGCCTATACCCCTGGAATAGAAAGAAATATTTGTTTAAATTTCTACTAAATTTAAAGAATTACAACACAATTCAGATAAACATAACCAGAATTTAAATTATCCAGTGTACCCCGGGAAATACCCCCAAAATACAATAGGCTCAAACAATCATAAAAACTATCTTATTACGGCTATATACAAAAAGGTGAAACAAGATAAAAAAAAAAAACCTATATAAATAAATGGAATTAAAATACGAGTACATGCCCCAAATCTATTTTCAACCCCTTTCCGGGAAATCCCCATTTATTAAATTTGACGAACTTGTAATCAATCACATTTACGTTTTATATAATAAGAAAAAAATGTTCAATCAAGTAAATCTTCTGGTGGAATTGGCTAATATTGTTTGGATCTACAGTGGAAAATTCTGTGTAAATTACGTCATTGAAATTCCCGAGAGCACCAAGAATATAAATTTGGTCACCGTTTTGCGAATGTTCGGCACCGGTTAATCTTTAACAGCCGATAATTCGGAGCTATTTAAGATTATTTACTTTATAATGCATCAAGGAAAGTTGTAGGTGAATAAAATAAACTGACAAAGTGGCAAAAGGACACTTCAAACCCAGGGCCGGTTTTAGGCCGATTTGACCGATTAGATCAAATTGGGCCCCGCACCTTGAAGGGGCCCCGCGCTAGCGGGGGTATTTCTGTATTACGAGGTTTAAAATACTACTGAAACGTAAAATAAAAAGTGAAATAATATTCTTTCTTATAATATCTATTTGTTATGCATCGTAACTAAAGCCCCGTTTACACCAAGCGTAGCTCGGCGTACGGCAGTGCAGCGACCATAAAACAAACAAAGAAATATTCGCCCGGCGTACGCCGAGCGCACGCTCAGAAAGTCGAGCTGCGCTACGCCGAAGTTCGCTCGTGTAGCGAATTTCACGGGCGTAGCGAGAGTATGTTATAATATATTTCTATGGCAAGAATTGGTTTCCATAGATACGGTAAAGTCGTCTTTAAACGCTTTCAATCAAGAATACAAACTTTACACTAATTTTTGAATAGATACTTAAACTAGTTTAAGTATCTTTAAACTTATACACAACAGTCGTACAAAAACAAAACTGTATTGCTTCATTCAATTCACCAGCGAGTAAACAACTTGTACATAAATTTGGGTAATATTTTACCCTTTTACTTATATGCTTGTAGCCTACAGCCTTTAAACTGTACTGTAAAGACATTTATATAAACACATCTATTGGTTCTGCCAAATTACATACTATATTTACTGTAATAATTTGCTCAACATTTTTGATGGAAAATATCGAGCTGTCCGAAGAGTTTTTTCTCCGGGGCTGTAGAAAACCTCCTTGTTTGTACGCTATGTGATGTTCCTATTTCCACAAAGGAATAAATTTTAAAATCCAATCTACGTTCAGTTTCTAACATAACACATTGTTATTGTTTATTTAATCATTATCTTGGTGTTAAACTTTCAAAACAAAAGTAAACGGCTAGGCTTTTATGAAAGTTAAAGTTTATGCTTAGTGATGTAATCAGTAGTGAACGCAGTTGCCCAAAGGGTGCTGTACGCAAACGTGTATATTATTATACGTTTTTATATAAGTCATATAAACATCCGTAATAATTAGGATACCTATTGTGCAGGTAGTTAAAATGTTTTATTAAATTTTGCTGTTGTTAACAGCACACCGGTTGTTAAAACTTAATTTGGCTTCTTAATTCACATTTTGATCGTAACCATTATATACACATCGGTTCACTACAAACGCTGCGCTTGGTGTAAACAGTCGTGCGCCGTGCTACGCCGAGTACGCTGCGCTCGCAAGTTTGGTGTAAACGGGGCTTAAGTCAAATTTATATTTCTGTGTCTGTCTGTTACGTCATAATGAATATGATTGCTAAACAATATATAAGTTTGGAAGTAAAACAATATATCGTAAATAAGCATCCACATTACCTTTAATTTGTTTTATAGCAAGTATTAAATGTATATTTTTTTAGTTTGTATGTACTGGTATGTATTTTATGATATATAAACACCCATAAATTGTGCTATGAAGAGTAGGGGCCCCGCCATCACATTTCTAATTGGGCCCCGCGGTCCCTAGCACCGGGCCTGTTCAAACCGCGCCGTGGGAAATCAAATACATTGCTTATTATGGGTCCCATTTGAAAAAATGGGACACATATTGTTTTTGTCCGTTTTTTTTTTCTTTTTTTTTTTTTCTTTTTTTTTTTTTTTTCGTCAAACGCTTGACAGGCATGGCATGGCGCCCCGACATCTACCAGAAGGAATAATGGAATCGCAATGAAACTTGGTGATTTTTTAGACAACATGGCCTAGATATGCATAAACCGAAATTTTGGGTAATAAATTTAGGGGAATTCCCCTTGGACGTTAAAAACCAAAACGGCCATTTTTTTCTAAAAAATTATCTTTTTAGGCCATAGCACTTGATCGGCTGCACCAATTTAAATAAAATTTGGTGGAATGTTAGTGCACTAGTCACTGATTTAACACTTAAAAGAAATAAAAAAATTACCGTGGGGAAATACCCTAAAAATAAAACTTTTGCTGTTAAATGATAATTGTGACAGGCATGCTATGGCGCCCCGACATCTACCAGAAGGAATAATGGAATCGCAATGAAACTTGGTGATTTTTTAGGCAACATGGCCTAGATATGCAGAAACCGAAATTTTGGGTAATTAATTTAGAGGAATTCCCCTTGGACGTTAAAAACCAAAACGGTCATATTTTTCTAAAAAAATAGCTTTTTAGGCCATAGCGCTTGAATGGCTGCTCCAATTTGAATCAAATTTGGTGGAATTTTAGTGCACTAGTCACTGATTTAACACTTAAAAGAAATAAAAAAATTACCTAGGGAAATACCCTAAAAATTAAACTTTTGCTGTTAAATGATAATTGTGACAGGCATGCTATGGCGCCCCGACATCTACCAGAAGGAATAATGGAATCGCAATGAAACTTGGTGATTTTTTAGACAACATGGCCTAGATATGCAGAAACCAAAATTTTGGGTAATTAATTTAGAGGAATTCCCCTTGGACGTTAAAAATCAAAACGGTCATATTTTTCTAAAAAATTAGCTTTTTAGGCCATAGCGCTTGAATGGCTGCTCCTATTTGAATCAAATTTGGTGGAATGTTAGTGCACTAGTCACTGATTTAACACTTAAAAGAAATAAAAAAATTACCTAGGGAAATACCCTAAAACTTAAACTTTTGCTGTTAAATGATAATTGTGACAGGCATGCAATGTCGCCCCGACATCTACCAGAAGGGTTAATGAAATCGCAATGAAACTCGGTGATTTGTTGGACAACATGGTCTAGATATGCAGAAATTAAAATTTTGGGTGATAAATCTGAGGGGAATTTCCCTGGGACGTTAAAACCAAAACGGTATTTTTTTCTAAAAAAATAGCCTTTTTTGGGCATAGCGCTTGTACGACCGATACAATTTGAATCAGATTTGGTGGAATGTAAGTGCATTAGTCACTGATTTAACACTTAAAAGAAATAAAAAAATTACCCAAGGAAATACCCTAAAAATCGGATTTTGTTCTCTAATTATGATTGTGACAAGCATGCCATGTTGCCCCGAAATCTAGCAAAAGGAGTAATGAAATCGCAATAAAAATTTGACATTTGTAACAGAACATAATCTAGATAAGCAGAAACCAAAATTTTGGGTAATGAATCTAGGGAAATTCCCCTGAGACATTAAAAACCAAAACATTTTTTTTCTAAAAAATTAGATTTTTTGGGCATAGCACTTGAACGGCTGCTGTAATTTTAATAAAATTCGGTAAAATGTTAAAACATTAGACACTTTGTGCCAATTAAAAAAAGAAAACATTTAATTAGGTTAATTTACATGAAAACAAAGATATGTTCCTAAATTTTGATTGTGGCAGACATGCCATATCGCAATGACATCTTCAACAAGAAGTCGACAAATCAGATTAAAACTTTAAGAATTGTTACTTAACATGACTCACTTAAGTAAAAACAGAAACTTATCTACCAAACCCAGGGGAATTCCCTGAAATCATGAAAAACTAAATCGGGCCGTTTTGGAAATTTAGCTTTATTTTACTACAGCGCTTGAAAACAAGCTATAATTTAAAACATTTATGGTAAAATGTTCGTAAATTTAAAACGTTTATTCTTTATTCAACTAAAAATGTAAATTAAGTTTGGTCTGTTAACTATGGGACCCATGCGTTTATGCTTGCAGAAACAAACTACATACTCAGTGTATAAAATACAAATTGTGGTTAGGGACCCTGTAGCATGAATATAGGGTATACAACATGTGTTTTACAAATAGTGGTGGTTAACACGTGATTGACACTCTCTAGTTTATTCAGTAGCTGTATAAAGCATGGTTGTGTTTTGCACATCGGTTTGTTTTTTAATAAATAGTTTACTATAGGCAATAATTTGTTATACGGTTGATTTCAACTGTTTAGCACCCCTACTTTTCTTTTATGCTTTTATCGGGGCAAGCGCATTTGGCTGCTCGTTGCTAAACCAAAAGGTCACTTTAGGCTGTCCTTTCCAGTTTGTAAAGTCGGTGCTTGTCTGATTTCTGACTCCAGTAACTTGCAGCATATAATTCAGACAATAGACTATAGACGCACGGTAATACTTTATTCTGTAAGCTGCATTCTATTACTTAGAATGCAGCGCATAGTATAACGCGAATGGTGGCATATTTTGTACGTTTACATACACGGCAATATATAGCAAAAGGGGGAGACATTTCGACGCCCATTTTAATTGGGATAATGACTGGCGTTTTAAGTACAAAAGGCGGTGTAGTTGTCGTAAATACGACGCAAATGACATGTTAGATATACGTCGTTCACATACGGGTTCTACAAACAGTATACGTGATCATTATACATAAAAATTATATTAGTTCCCGAAAGCATCGATTCACCACATATCTCCCTTTTTCCAGGCATTTTTAAACAAAGTATATTATGCCTATATTCTCGTTGTGGTGAGATTCGATGTTGAGGGAAAATTCTTGATCGCCTTTCACAGCACCACGTAGAATTAATTCGAACCTGCAAAAAACTAATAGACCATGGTTGGGCAATCAAACGTCAGGCTACACAATTATGCATAAAAATCTGGTGCAATGTCTGTGAGTACGTGATTTTGTTGTCGTGTAAAAACTGTAGTAGTTGTTCCATCTCACAATTAAGGCAGTAACGCCGCGACTTGTATCACATGACCCCATGAGGCCATACTTTCGCCAACCAACAATTAAAATCAGTAGCATATATCTTCGCTGATTAGCGGGAAAATAAAATATAAACAAATAGCCTCGCAGTGCGATAGGGCAACAAAATATAGACATCAAGGTGGCGAAAGGTAATAACGACCAATATTACACATGTTAATGGTCAGTGACACATAACGCAGCGCTCTTACCAACTATGAAACTACGGCAATACGTTCGATCAAACTTGGCACCGTATAGGTTCTATACACAGACCGTGTAACTCGACGTGGAATTGGCGGTGGCGTCGTTGCCTGTTGTGGAACAGGTGGAGGATACGCCACGCGTGGGGGAAGGGTGGTGCTACAGGCGATTCGTTTTGGGCAGTACGATCTCTTATATTATTATGCTTAAATTGCACCGACGCTTTGCAAACTGGAAGAACAGCCGTAGCTAATTTATTAACCTCTGCAGCGTTTGTACAAACGGACTTAACTATAGGAAACGACTCCGGACAATTCGACGCACTTAGACCGCAAGTCTCACCTTTTTCTACATAAGGAACAACCCTGGAGAGCGAAGGACGAAAACTGGCGTTATAATTGCGGGCACATATTCCATATACAAAAGCTAGGTTGCGCTTGCTTTGAAAACTTATGTCAGACACACGTTTATAAGTAGGAACTTTAACAAGACGACAATTTCGCGCATCTACTTTAAAACCAAAATACTGCAAGAAATCCCTACCAATTACAGGATGCAGTACATTTCCCACGCGAAAACTCCAACGAAATTTACCTACGCCCATAAGAGTTATAAAAACATTTTCTTTACCAGACACTTTAATATTAGTGTCATTCAACGTGGATGAACAATTTCCAGAGTTAAATAATGACTTTACATTATCCATTGGAGGTAGAACAGAACATTCCTCACTTTCATCTACCAAATAGCGCTTACAAGTCTTATAATCTGCCACAAAGAACGACCTGAGAGGAGCCGATTTCGACAATCGTTTCGAAAACGGTCTATTAAAGCGTTTACGCTTACAACTATTTAATTTTTGGACTTTTTGACGACCATTTATGCCAAAGTGGCAACGAAAGCGTGATTTAAACGGCGAGTCAACTTTAACATCACACGACAGACGAAAATTAGACATAGACGCGCCTGATTTACTGCTTAGTCGGTTGCTGTATGGACGTATAGGGTCATATGACAAAATATCGCAAGCGCCACAAACCATTTTTCGGAGACGGTTCGTGCACTTGTGAATGATGTCGGTTTGTTCTTTCTGTCTGCAAACCTGTAAAATGAGACACCGCTATTATGCATCATTGTAGTATCCAAGTATTTAATAACCAACCTAAGGCTACGAATTTTTTGGAAGTCAAATAAAATTAACCAGGTGGCTCTGGATTGCAGTTAGCAAGCACACACAGTTACTTAGCAATAAGTATTTAACATAAGCAGAAACAATAACTAAAAAATATAAAATTATAAAATGATTTACAAACAGATTAAATACACTCCTGATCGTAAAAGAATTTTTCTTTCTTCGTTCGTCAGAATTTTCACGGCGAAGCTTAACTTTGAGCTGTAGAAAACGACTTCTTCTTGTTGTTCAAGCAGATTCCTTTCGAGGTCTTGACTCAATCGGATGAATTAGACAGTTCTTGATCTTGAACAATAGACGGTTGCGTCGCTTACTTGAGTCGATAAATAGAAAGCTTTAGGCGGCGGTTTCTTCTGCAAAAAGTTCTAGGTGGTATCTTTAAATTTTTCTCTATCAGCGTTTTTTTTTTAGTTCTTTTACAACTTCGAAATGAAGCTTCTTCGGTTATAAACTTTTCTTCGGTAAGGTTGCGTGTTCATATCACGTCGGGTGCAACAATTTAGCACCCCTACTTTTCTTTAATTGCTTCTTATCGGGGCAAGCGCATTTGGCTGCTCGTTGCTAAACCAAAAGGTCACTTTAGGCTGTCCTTTCCAGTTTGTAAAGTCGGTGCTTGTCTGATTTCTGACTCCAGTAACTTGCAGCATATAATTCAGACAATAGACTATAGACGCACGGTAATACTTTATTCTGTAAGCTGCATTCTATTACTTAGAATGCAGCGCATAGTATAACGCGAATGGTGGCATATTTTGTACGTTTACATACACGGCAATATATAGCAAAAGGGGGAGACATTTCGACGCCCATTTTAATTGGGATAATGACTGGCGTTTTAAGTACAAAAGGCGGTGTAGGGGAAAGTCGGGACCAGTGAGCCATATTTTCGAAAATGTTTCATAAGATTTCTATGGTTGATGCACTTGCGTTAAAAACAAGTGTTACCAGTGCTACCATATTTGGAGTTTATTTTGATAACGTTTGAAGCTTTTTAAATGTAAGCTGTGCTGACAGGGGCCCAAAATGTACCAAGACTCAAAGTGGCTCAATGGTCCCCTACGGATGGGTCCTTTGAGCCACCCTATAGGGGCCTTTGAGCCACTTTAAAATTAACAGTTATTTTAATTGTTAATCACATAACTCAATCAATTTAGTAACCACAACCCACTTTAAACAAACAAAAGTTTTATTAACACTTACTACAGTACTGTTATATTTATTACTGCGAACAGTTAACACTTGGAAAATGTATCACCCCCACAATTGTCTCATATATTGCATCCGTTCAAATGTATATTTAGACTGGTCTGCAGTGAACTGTTTTATTTCGTTTGATCTACTGGCGGTACCAATATACATGGGGGATTATACTATTTGTACAATTTTATCAATTGAAACAGAATGTATATCCTGTAAGACCGGGTCTACAAAACCATCGGACTTAGGATGTTTTAGAAGAAAAAGATAATTCCAGTTCTTGCTGCAGCTTGCATACAAAATAGGGCTCTTTTCCCATCGTATTCTACTTCAACAAAATCATCAACTTTTGCATCAGAAGATAACACCATGTTAAAACCTTTTTCAGCATCGGTCTCTTTACTGCTTTCTAAATTACCCGAACATGTGAACAATTTCTGCCTAGATATCACTCTTTCTTTAAGTGATGAGAATATTTAGCTTCTGCATCTCTCTTCAAAGCCACCTTGTATGGTTAATCTGTTATAATACTTGACTTCATCTTTTTTCGATTGCTGTTCTTTTCTCCAAATGGAGCATGTGGATGAGGCTGAAAATTGTTTCCGACTTACTCCTTCTGGATCTGAAACTGGACTGGTACTGTTTTCTTGCGTAAACTTTCTGGTTCTGCTAATTAGAAACTTCGCTTGGCAAAAACATGTTCTGTTGAACAGATTTTTTTTTTCATGATGACAGATTCCAAAGCAATTTTCATTTCAACTTTACTGAAAGACCCATGTGAAAATTTCGTTTTAAGGGGCATTTTTAATTAGGGTAACTTCGACTAAAATAATTTATCCTTAACTAAATTTCTGCAAAGGCATATTAATTAACATATTACCGTATTGCAGTTTGCATACTAGGTGTTTCGTTAAAATAAAATTTTTAGGCTATTCAAATATGAAATTATGGTATAACCTATTGGCTGATAAGTGATAGGCCTGTATTGTACAAGTATACTTGTTTTTAACTGATTAAACCATAAAAAAATATTAAAATCACGATAAAATATTAACACCAGCCTTTAAAAGCCCGTCATTAGGTACGAAGTAATGGTTCATTGGTCCCTGTAAAAGGTGGCTCAATGGTCCCTACCTACAAAGTCCAACATTTTTTTAAAATTACCATTAAAATATAGCTTTGATTTTTAAACAGTCTACTAAACAGAAACAGTTACCTATACTCTATCACTGACTAAAATTATTTAATCTTAACAATATGCTGCCTTGTTGCTAAAACGAAATTACGATTGGGAGTCATAGTTTAAAAACAGTACACAAAACACAAAAACAACTACCACTTCAACAATATTTCCGCGAACGTCCCGCCATTTTCTACGTAGTAATCAGTTTTCATAACGATTCGATTCGTGATTAAAATTGGCGCTAAAGAGTTTTCGTATTGATTTTAAGTGGGGTGGTTCAAAGGTCCCGCATGGTCATGGGTGCCGCCTTTCCCCTAGTTGTCGTAAATACGACGCAAATGACATGTTAGATATACGTCGTTCACATACGGGTTCTACAAACAGTATACGTGATCATTATACATAAAAATTATATTAGTTCCCGAAAGCATCGATTCACCACAACTGCAAGCCTTATTGAAAGACAACTGTAGTTTTCATCAAGAAACACATTTCAGTTTATAGTTTGGAAATTCCTCATGTTTACTAAAGATTATCACGATAATCGATACATTTTAGGAGTATCATTACAGCCGTAGTTTTTTTGAGCGAACTAAGTTTCGAACCTATGATGAGCTCTTTGCAAGACCATTTTTTAGCGTATGTCGGTTTCTGTATCGGTTGCGTTCACCATTGGGCCACAAGACCGCACATAGACCCAGTTTTAACATTGCCTGTTAAATTAATTTTAAATCTCTATGTTACCAGGAAAAATTATTGATTTACGGTAGGGGATTCACGGTAGGGGAATTCCCGTTCAGGCTTCCTGTGCAAATGCGAACAATTTAGTTTGACTGAAGAGAGTTGAACCGTATGATGATGATTATGATATTCGGCAGCAGTTGGAGTGAAAAGTCTATACTTTCATGGACATTTATCAATCTTTTTATACTTTTCCATGGTAAGTTATGGTTAACTATGATTTGAAGTGAACATTAAAAGCAGTGGGACTTGAAACGCAAAATAGAAGGAATGGGTAATAGTCTTGTTTTTTTCTGTTATTCGACTGGCATTTCCACATTTAATGATTTATTTAAATAGATTTATTTAAATTTACATAAAAATAAAAAAAAGCCAATGGATAGATTGATGATTAAAATATATTAAAATCCAGATATATTTGTTTATAGTTCATGCAAACAATAAAAATGTGATGTTATATACTGTTACCAATGCAACATATGAATGGGTGTTCATGATTGTTCATATGTCAATGGCAAATATAATGTGAGCTGAGTAGAGTTAGGTAGACATTGCTTCAGTGTATCTCACTAATAAACACAAAGGCGATGTATTGATTTGTTTAAACATAAGATATAAATAGCGAACACAGTCCACCTAGGTTGTACATTATACCAACATATGTGTGTAGATGTATGTGGGGAAGGTTGCTGATTGTATCAGATATGTCAAATATTGATACATGATATGAGCGCATTTGAAAACAGGGCGAAAAAGCTATTAAATTTTAGGCGAGTAAAACTTTACTTGCGTGTGGAAGCTCATTACCTGGTAGAAAACAACATTAATTAGTTTTTTACCTGGTAAAAAACAATGTTAATTAATTTTTTATTTGCAAGAGTAGATTCTTACTTGCGCAGCTTGTGGATATTTGGTCCTGGAAAAGTGCAGTCATGCATGCAATTATACTCACGATAATTATTTTGTGTCCATAATAATTTATCTTGAAGTATAAACTGTAATACCATCACTCATCAACTATCCATTTAACTATACTTGTAGATAACATTGTTTATTTGTAGGTAACGTCAATTCAAATGCAACTTTAATAAAACTACCAACCAACCAAGCTACCATTGCAACTGGGGTTACTGGCCTTGAAATTAATTCTGGGGATATTTCAAGTCCAAGTGCATGTGCATGGGTAGCTAACCCAGGTCTTACAGGAGTTGAATTTTACCAATCATCATTCAATCCACATTGCAAATCATTCACAACAACCAATTATAGCATATCATGCTCTGAATCATCTGGTGTGGTTTCTTCAAACCTCACTTTTCTGACACCATTAACAAGCAATGTCAGTGTTAGGATGGACTGTTTACCATCACCGACTTATAACTTACAAGTTATTGTCAAAGGTAAATGAAGTTTAAATTTTTAAGGTAAATAAGGTTGAAAAACTTAAACTTTTTATGTTTTATTTTTGTCGGTGCTGTGTGATATGAAATAGTTATTTTAATTTTCTCAATTTCTATTTTATTTGAGCTCGTATAAAATGCAATGAAAGTTTCATAAACTGGTTCAAATAATTTTGTTATCGAACACTCAGGTTTTATCTTTCACAGATTGCACATCTCCAACAACTAGTAATGTTCCAGTCAATCCACCAACTGGTGTCTACAACACTTCAGCTCACTTCCAGTGTTCCCAGGACTCTACTTTGTTTTATGCAAGTGGCACACCTGGAAACACTGCAACCAAATGTCTTGCTTCAGCAGAGTGGGAGAATGAAAAGATTGTGCAATGCTGGTCAGGTGGGTGGATTATTTCCTTTACATGGTATTAAGCATTGTTGCATCACTGTTTCCATTGTGACGTGGGAGTATGACACATGTTTATTGTGACTTCACTGTTCATTATATCCAGCACCAACTACTACATTGATTGGAAACAATACCCATTGTGTTGGTGACAAAGCTATATTTCAATGCAATGCTGTTGGGGGATTTCCCTTGACAGACAGAGTTGAAGTTTATTTCAATGGTCAAATACAAGCGGTAACAATTTAACTGACCTACAGCTCTCTTTATTGATTTATTTAATAAATTTAATTTCCAGTTAAATGGAAACACATGGACAAGCACTGCACTGACTAGGTTAAACAATGGAGATATAGTGGAATGTAGAGCTATATCTAAATACACTAGCATTGCTGAATATAGTCATCTGGGAAGAGACAACAAGACAGTAAATGTGTATTGTGAGTATTATAAAGTTTATATTAATAAGACACAAGAGTGGTGCTTTTAAATAAACATGGTTAAATCAACAATTGGTTACTTGGTTGTTTATTAGCACATACACATTCTCACAGGTTAATAAAATGAAAAATCAATGAAATATTATCCATAATTTTATGTTCTGTGGAATTATGCTCCTTGTAGAAGCTTAAATAAGAACATCATAAACCAGGCCAAAATTCAAATTATGGGCGAGTAAGAATTCACTTATGTGTGGAAGCTCACGTGAGTAACATGAGTAAATCATTTACCGCGAATGAAACAGTCGCGGTAAACGTTAATTAGTTTTTTATTTGCAAGAGTAAACTACTCACACGGTGTGCGTCACATGAGTAAACACACAAGTGTTACTCCCGTTACTTACGCGAATTTTTGTCCTTGATAAACATATGTTGAACTTAACATGTCTAACTTTCAGTTATCCTTAGATCCTGCTAACAACCCGAAGATTGAAAACAAAATGTCGGATCTATTGATCAAAGCAGACGATGGTTACCTGCTTAGATCAGATGGGACGTTGACTATGAATTGCTCAGCTGACGGAAACCCTACCGTATATTGTAGCTGGTTGTGTTCATCTTGTGTGGGGTTTATCCAACACATGTGGGGTCACCAATGTTGGGGTTAGCGGTTCAACCGATATCACTTGTGTGGTCAGTAATGCTGTTTGTGGAGGTGGTACTGTAAGCATTAAGCAAAGGATAACATTGGTCCCTAAATCTCGTAAGTTGAAACTTGTATTGTTGTTTTGATCTTGCACTAAACTTATTTTACCAGGAATTCCAACCCTCATTGTTGATGGAATGCCTGCAACTGCCTCAGTTATTACTAGGAACAAAACACAAAGTTTAAGTTTGGTATGCGGCATTAAGAGCGAAACTGAGATGAAAACAACATTCTTGTGGATGAAAGATGGAGAAGTGAAGTCCGGATCAAATATTCTGATCATCAATAATCTCACATCTTCTGATAGAGGATTGTATTCTTGTAATACAACTGATGCATTTGGAAATTTTTCCACCACCATCTATGTTAACATAATATGTGAGCATGAATTATATGAGAATTTGATTGACTCTGATAACTGTGATCATCTGTAGCAGAAAAAAAATTACGTTTTAGAATAGGATATTCATGTTTATCCCTGTGAATGAGAAAACCAAGGGAGTTAACACACGGACAATCGTCAGATTACCTCGCACCCATCATTCACATGTTCCTTTAATTTGGTTTAATCCGATAAGTGCTTTGCCCAAGGACACAACCGACTAGTTAACGACTAGTTTTGTACCAACAACCGTTTGGTTGAAAAACGTCATTAACCAACCAGACTAATCAGTCAGATTCTTTGTTCTAGGTATTTTTATTTGTCCAAGCATTAAACTTAAAGGTGACTATAATATCACACCTTTTGCATGTTTAACTAGTCTTGCTTCATAGATAAACATTATTCTATGTATAATTGGCAGTATAACAACTGTAGGTGAATATTATTCTATTTAAATTGACATTATAACGAACTGCATCCACCCACAGTTCCAGCAGAGCAGTTTAAAGTCAACAATGGTATGAACAATGTATGTGAGTGGATGACTGGTGCTCCACAGTTGTGCAGCATCACTTTCACTTTGAACCCCTTTCTACATTCTACAATGTTGACAAAAGACGGTTTGAACGCAGATAAATGTGATAAAACTCAAATATACATTACCTTTTATTGCAGGTTTTATTGTACAAAATGATATTGAAAACACACAACAAAACATACGGATACAAAACTTTCTATTTATAAAGAACCAGGTTTGATTTTCAAATAAAGGTTTAATTTAAAGTTGTCTAGTAAGATATTCTAACTGCTTATTTTCAGCCATCGGAAAATGAAACTGGTTCTTACAAACTCACAGTTATTTCTTCAATATTTGAACCAGTTGATTTTTCATTCACAATTATTGTGTCGCAACCATGTAAAGCATCTGAGCAAACAACTGATTCTGTGGTTATTGTTGGTTCTGTTCTTGCATCAATTATCTTCATTCTGTTGATCACAAATGCGTTTCTTCTATACCAATCCTGTAGACACAGGAATGCCAAACCTACTGCAGAAGACAGGTTTGTCGACCATAGTTCACCTTATTCATATTCATTCATGATTTATTTCCAGAAACCAAGGAAACATCAACTCAGCAGCTGCAGGTAATGGTGGTCACTTATTTTGAGAATGTTGGCTTTTTAAACATAATGTTCAATTTATCAATAAATAAGTGACATCTTTAAATATTATGATTTTTGCTTCAGTTATAAATCTCAGTTCATTTTTATTTGGTGAAAAACGTTTATTATGTTGCTGGAATTAGATTGTGGTATTATATATGCACAAACCACTGTTATTCAATTTATACTTTCAGATTATGTTGAACTGGATAATGCAACGCACAGCAATAAAATCAACCAACAAAACATGGTACGGATGCATTTTTAATTCTTTAAAATTCCAACATTGACCTCAAAGATATTTTTTACCTTAAATACTCTTTTATCAGTACTTTTTAAAATCTTATCATTTCCAGGTTTGCTAAATTTAGTCTCTGTGGAAGGGGGGGGGGTTCAAAATATATTGTTTGGTCTTAATTAAATTGTTTGCATTTATTTTTGCTCAGGTTTGGCGGCCGTGTCCGCTATATTTATTAAATTATATCCTTTTGTAAATGACATGCTTTAACGACTGTTCGTTTTGCAGTCTTTTCCTGTTCCTGTGTCGTGAATTTATTTGTTTGCCATATTTTAATACTGGGGCTAAAATAATTAAACTA
>CH002934.1:314311-332304 GCA_000149265.1 Ciona savignyi
CCAGCGTGACAAGTAAGTTTTTTTTTTAAATAAAAATGTGTGATAAATTAATGAATTTGTGTATCCTTGTTTATTTGGTGCTGCTATTAACTTGCTTAAAACACAATTTACAACCAGCTGGTATTGAACCAATCAATATTTTTACCTTTGGTCAGAAAATTACTTAATTGAAAGATCATACACAACACACTGCAATAGTAATCTGACAATTCACCGTGGGTTAACTAACCCCTCTGGTTATTGGATAAACATGAATCTCCTATCCTAAAACGTAAATTTCTGCTACAGATGATCAGAGTTATATGGACATACAGACGTTGCAATCAGGAAATGTAAGTTTTTGGTGGACTAAATTTCAAAAGTAAAACTTGCTACAATTCTTGCCTTTGTATTTTCTGGATTTAGTTACTTAAACCAAGTGTAAAAATCCGTAAAATTACAACAGCACACTTATGACCGGGTAATCCAACAATTGCCCCTGTGTGAAGTCTTCAGCATATTTCCACACGCAGAGATAAACATTAAAAACAATTGAACATGTAGATGGTAACATCAGGTGACGGTTATGAAGTTGTGATGAACAGGAAATATGAGAATATCGGTGTCGATCGGAAGAAAGAAAGACAATCCGAATATGAGATTTAAAGGGATATTATTTTCTACACATGATCCCAAACATGATTATCTGAGATATTTGTTATTTGGTCGTTAACTTAACCAACTAAACCATCTGTTTATCTTATATAAATTAATAAACATACATGTAAATATGTTTACACATGACTAAATATCCGAATATATACTATTTCTACTCTTTTTTTTATTTTCCTTCTAAATGTTCATGTAAGAGATTTTGTTTACTTAACATATACTGCAATAATCATTCTTACATTGTCATTTTGAACTTTTTTTATACATTGTTTATTTTTTGTATTAATCGAGTATTCCTAATTCTGTATTTAATCTTCCACTGTATCTGTATTTAATTTGTGCTATTTCTTAATGATCATAAATGTACTAATTATGATTGGTGACACTGTTGTTTTTTCTCTTCCCCGCTTTAAATAGGAAATATTCATATTCAAAATGCATATAACAACTCGTCACAGATTCAAAACTAAATCCAGTTTGTCAACTTGCAAACCCCAAGTTTTTATGTTTTGCTCTAAGGCTTATAAAGTCGACCTGTTTTTTTAGTCTAATTTATGTAGATTCTTCTGTGTGAGAACCTCCCTTCGCCCAGAATTGCTACACTATTGATGCGCTGGAAGTTTCCAACGTGATTGTCCAGTTTAAACGCGCAAAACACTTTCTTTTCAGTGTTTAATAAGCGGTTTTCTATTAACGAAATAAATACAATCAATATGGCAGGAATACTAACGATTAGTCAAAGTGACAAAAACGCTGCTTACCAACTGATTATCGCTGCAGGTATGTTAATTCAGTAAATTAATTCAATCAGCTGCATTAACAATACTTTCTGTTCACCGTTCAGTACTTAATTCAGGAAATACAATGACACAAGTAAGCAGGTGTATTAAGCAAGTTCTTGTGACGTAACAACCAGCGTTGAAATATTGGGATTGCCAGGTCTAGCATCAGGGGCAAACAATGGATGTCACTCAAAACAAACATCAAACGAAGTGAAAATAATACGACAGAGATGTTACATCAACGATAAAGGTCCTTTGATGATATTTCGGAAAACGGCAAAACGACAGTTGTTGGTTACAAATAGTTGTTGTTTGTGTTTTGGATTAAAATATCTTTGGTATCTTTACAATGAATACCAGATTGGATAGGATATTCATGTTTATCCTCGTGAATGGGAAAACCAAGGGGGTTAACACACGGACAATCGTCAGATCACCTCGCGCCCACCGTCGGGTTACCGGAGATCCTTCAGTATGTTGTATATGATAGACACGTTCCTTCAACTTGGTAGAACCCATTATTCCACTGGGTTCAGGCAATGTCCGTTAAGTACTCTACCCAAGGCAAACCGACTAGCTAGCACCCAGTTTCTAATCTGCAAGCTTTCGACTGAAAGGCGACGCACTAACCCCAATTTTTCGCGTTAACGCCTATACCCCTGGAATAGAAAGGAATATTTGTTTAAATTTCTACTAAATTTAGAAAATTACAACACAATTCAGATAAACATAACCAGTATTTAAATTATCCAGTGTACCTTGGGAAATCCCTCAAAATGCAATAGGCTCAAACAATCATAAAAACTATCTTATTACGTCTATATATAAAAAGGTGGAACAAGATAAAATAAAAAACAATATAAATAAATGGAATTAAAATACGAGTACATGCCCCAAATCTATTTTCAACCCCTTTCCGGGAAATCCCCATTTATTAAATTCGACGAACTTGTAATCAGTCACATTTACGTTTTATATAATAAGAAAAAAATGTTCAATCAAGTAAATCTTCTGCTGGAATTGGCTAATATTGTTTGGATCTACAGTGGCAATTCTGTGTAAATTACGTCATAGAAATTCCCGAGAGCACCAAGAATATAGATTTGGCCGCCGTTTTGCGAATGTTCGGCACCGGTTAATCTTTAACAGCCATTATTTCGGAGCTTTTGAAGATTGTTTACTTTATACTGCAAGGAAAGTTGTAGGTGAATAAAATAAACTGACAAAGGAGCTAAAGGACACTTCAAACCGCGCCATGGGAAATTAAAATATTAATTCAAAACAAGTTTGGGTTGGTAGCTCGAGAACCCATTAGTTTCTGCATGCAGAAAAATATAACGTGCATTCAACATAGGTTTAAATATAGTGGTAAGTTACACGTGATTGCACTCATGATTGTTCATTCATACGACGCTTTATAGGGCCAAGCTACCAAACAGTTGGGTTCATACAAGCCAAGTTTCCTTACTTAAAAACTTAGAATAATTACATTGTATTACGTAATATAAAGTTTAACAATCAAAGCAATTAATTAGAAAAACTTTAGGAACTTTTGCGAACTACGCTTATCGGCACCTGACGAAATGTTTCTAACGCCTCAAATACATGGCTTGTTTATTCAGTAGCTGTATAAAGCATGGTTGTGTTTTGCACATTGGTTTGTATGTTTAATAAATAGTTTATTATAGGCAATAATTTATTATACGGTTGATTTCAGCTGCAAGCCTTATTTAAAGACAAACTGTAGTTTTCATCAAGAAACACATTTCAGTTTATAGTTTGGAAATTCCTTATGTTTACTAAAGATTATCACGATAATCGATACATTTTAGGAGTATCATTACAGCCGTAGTGTTTTTGAGCGAACTAAGTTTCGAACCTATGATGAGCTCTTTGCAGGACCTTTTTTTAGCGTATGTCGGTTTATGTATCGGTTGCGTTCACCATTGGGCCACAAGACCGCACACAGACCCAGTTTTAACATCGCCTGTTAAATTAATTTTAAATCTCTATGTTACCAGGAAAAATTATTGATTTACAGTAGGGGATTCACGGTAGGGGAATTCCCGTTCAGGCTTCCTGTTCAAATGCGAACAATTTAGTTTGACTGGAGAGAGTTGAACCGTATGATGATGATTATGATGTTCGGCAGCAGTTGGAGTGAAAAGTCTATACTTTCATGGACATTTATAAACCTTTTTATACTTTTCCACGGTAAGTTATGGTTAACTATGATTTAAAGGGAACATTAAAAGCAGTGGGACTTGAAACGCAAAATAGAAGGAATGGTTAATACTTAATAATCATGTTTTTTTCTGTTATTCGACTGGAATTTTAACATTTGATGATTTATTTAAATAGATTTATTTAAATTTGCAAAAAATTAACTAAAAAGCCAATGGATAGATTTATATTAAAATATATTAAAATCCAGATATATTTGTTTATAATTCAAGCAAACAATAAAAATGTGATGTTATATACTGTTACCAATGCAACATATGAATGGGTGTTTATGATTGTTCATATGTCAATGGTAAATATAAAGTGAGCTAAGTAGAGTTAGATATACACTGCTTTAGTCTTCAGTGTGTTTCACTAATAAATACGAAGGCATGAATTGATTTTTTTAAACATAAGATATAAATAGCGAACACAGTCCACCTAGGTTGTACATTATACCAACATATGTGTGTAAATGTATGTGGGGAAGGTTGGTGATTGTATCTAATATGTCAAATATTGATATATGATATGAGCGAATTTGAAACAGGACAAAAAAAATTATCAAATTATGCTCGCGTTAAAATTCACTTGAGTGTGGAAGCTCACTTGAGTAATGGGAGTAATTATATACTTTAGTATTAAAACGCACCATGTGTATAATTAAAAAGGGTAGCAATGATAAGGGTTTGTTTTTTATTCCCCTATACGCCAGTTGAATAGAAAACAGTTGTGGTAAACGTTAATTAGTTTTTTTATTTGCAAGATTAAATTATTATTCGCGCAACTTATGGATTTTTGAATCAAGAAAGTGCAGTCATGCATGAAAATCACCTTTGAACTCAGGAAGCACTAATTGTTTTAAAAATTACATAAGTTCATAATAATTTATCTTAAAGTATAAACTGTAATACCATTCACTCATCAACTAATGCATATCAACTATATTTTGTAACATACAGCAATTGTTTTTTTGATATGGTAACATCAATTCAAATGCATGTCTTCAATAAAACTACCAACCAACCAAGCTACCATTGCAACTGAAACTACTGGCCTTGAAATTAATTCTGGGGATATTTTAAATCCAAGTTCATGTGCATGGGTAGTTATTCCAAGTTTTGTAGGAGGATTTCAATTTTATCAATCATCATTTGGTGGATGCAAATCATCTACAACAGCCACTTATAGCATATCATGCTCTGTATCCTCTGGTGTCGTTTCTTCAAACCTCACTTTTCTGACACCATTAACAAGCAATGTCAGTGTTAGAATGGAGTGTTCACCATCACCAACTTATAACTTACAAGTTATTGTCAAAGGTAAATGAGGTGGAAATGTTTTTTTTTTTCGTTTTCGAAGGTGCTGTTTTTGCATGTGCTATCTGCTGTAAAATAGTTATTATTAAGGGCCACACTTAAAGTAGATTCAAGCAAACTAAGTTGGATTGGATTTTTCCCATTCACACAGATAAACATGAATATTCCTTCCACCCAGTATTTAATATTGGAGCCTATGTTATACTTGTTAAATAAATGTGGTTTTGAGTGGTGATATATATTGAGCTCGTATAAAATGCGATAAAAGTTTTATAAACTGGTTCAAATAATTTTGTTATCGAACACTTAGGTTTTGACTTTCACAGATTGCACATCTCCAACACCTAGTGATGTTCCAGTCAATCCACCAACTGGTGTCTACAACACTCAAGCTCACTTCCAGTGTTCCCACAACTCTACTTTGTTTTATGCAAGTGGCACACCTGGAAACACTGCAACCAAATGTCTTGCTTCAGCAGAGTGGGAGAATGAAAAGATTGTGCAATGCTGGTCAGGTGGGTGGATTATTTCCTTTACATGGTATTAAGCATTGTTGCATCACTGTTTCCATTGTGATGTGGGAGACTCATGTTTATTGTGACTTCACTGTTCATTATATCCAGCACCAACTGTTACATTGATTGGAAACAATACTCATTGTGTTGGTGACAAAGCTACATTCCAATGCAATGCTGTTGGGGGATTTCCCTTGACCTCAAAAGTTGAAGTTTATTTTAATGGTCAAATACAAGCGGTAAAAATTTAATTGACCTACAGCTCTCTTGATTGATTTATTTAATAAATTTAATTTCCAGTTAAATGGAAACACATGGTCAAGCACTGTACTGACTAGTTCAAACAATGGAGATATAGTGGAATGTAGAGCTATATCTAAATACACTAGCATTGCTCAATATAGTCATCTGGGAAGAGACAACAATACATTAACTGTGTATTGTAAGTATTATAAAGTTTACATTAAAAAATAGTTTTTTATACAATTTTATAATATCACATTATTATATAGGCTCCGGTATTTGGACGTGCCATGTGTATAATAACAACGATCGCATTGATATGGATTTGTTTTTATTTCCCCTATACGCCAGTTGAAAAGAATACGGTCGCGATAAAGTTTAATTAGTTTTTTATTTGCAAGAGTAAATTTATACTCACACGGTGTGCGTCACATGAGTAAACACACAAGTGTTACTCCCGTTACTCGCACAGATTTTTGTCCCTGATAAACATATGTTGGACTCAACATATCTGACTTTCAGTTATTCTTCAGATCCTGCTAACAACCCGAAGATTGAAACCAAAATGTCGGATCTATTGATCAAAGCAGACAATGGTTACCTGCTTAGATCAGATGGTACGTTGACCATGAATTGCTCAGCTGACGGAAACCCTGTCGTTCATTGTAGCTGGTTGTGTTCATCTTGTGTGGGGTTATCCAACACATGTTTGGTCACCAATGTTGGGGTTAGCGGTTCAACCGATATCACTTGTGTGGTTGGTAATGCTGTTTGTGGAGGTGGTACTGTAAGCATTAAGCAAAGGATAACATTGGTCCCTAAATCTCGTAAGTTGAAACTTGTATTGTTGTTTTGATCTTGCACTAAACTTATTTTACCAGGAATTCCAACCCTCATTGTTGATGGAATGCCTGCTACTGCCTCAGTTATTACTAGAAACAAAACACAAAATTTAAGTTTGGGATGCGGCATTGAGAGCGAAACTGAGATGAAAACAACATTCTTGTGGATGAAAGATGGAGAAGTGAAGTCCGGATCAAATATTCTGATCATCAATAATCTCACATCTTCCGATAGAGGATTGTATTCTTGTAATACAACCGATGCATTTGGAAATTTTTCAACCACGATCTTTGTTGACGTAATATGTGAGCATGAATTATATGAGAATTTGATTGACTCTGATAACTGTGATCATCTGTAGCAGAAAAAATTACGTTTTAGAATAGGATATTCATGTTTATCCCTGTGAATGAGAAAACCAAGGGAGTTAACACACGGACAATCGTCAGATTACCTCGCACCCATCATTTACATGTTCCTTTAATTTGGTTTAATCCGATAAGTGCTTTGCCCAAGGACAGAACCGACTAGTTAACGACTAGTTTTGTACCAACAACCATTTGGTTAAAAAGCGTCACTAACCAACCAGACTAATCAGTCAGATTCTTTGTTCTAGGTATTTTTATTTGTCCAAGCATTAAACTTAAAGGTGACCATAATATCACACCTTTTGCATGTTTAACTAGTCTTGCCTTATAGATAAACATTATTCTATGTAAATTGGCAGTATAACAACTGTAGGTGAATATTATTCTATTTAAATTGACATTATAACGAGCTGCATCCACCCACAGTTCCAGCAGAGCAGTTTAAAGTCAACAATGGTATGAACAATGTATGTGAGTGGATGACTGGTGCTCCACAGTTGTGCAGCATCACTTTCACTTTGAACCCCTTTCTACATTCTACAATGTTGACAAAAGACGGTTTGAACGCACATAAATGTGGTAGAACTCAAATATACATTACCTTTTATTGCAGGGTTGATTGTACAAAATGATATTGAAAACACCCAACAAAACACAGTGGTACCAAACTTTCTATTTATGAAGAACCAGGTTTGATTTTCAAATAAAGGTTTAATTTAAAGTTGTCAAGTAAGATATTTTGACTGCTTATTTTCAGCCATCGGAAAATGAAACTGGTTCTTACAAACTCACAGTTGTTTCTTCAATATTTGAACCAGTTGATTTTTCATTCAAAATTATTGTGTCGCAACCATGTAAGAGCATGTGAACAAACAGCTGATTCTGTGGTTATTGTTGGTTCTGTTCTTGCATCAATTATCTTTATTCTGTTGATCATAATTGCATTTCTTCTATACCAATCCTGTAGACACAGGAATGCCAAACCTACTGCAGAAGACAGGTTTGTCGGCCATAGTTCACCTTATTCATATTCATTCATCATTTATTTCTAGGAACCAAGGAAACATCAACTCGGCAGCTGCAGGTAATGGTGGTCACTTATTTTGAGAATGTCGGCTTTTTAAACATAATGTTCAATTTATCAATGAATAATTGATATTATCTTTAAATATTATGACTTTTGCTCAAGTTATAAGTCTCATTTCATTTTTATTTGGTGACAAATTGTTCATTATGTTGCTGGAATTAGATTGTGGTTTTAGATATGCACAAACCACTGTTATTCAATTTATACTTTCAGATTATGTTGAACTGGATGATGCAACGCACAGCAACAAAATCAACCAACAAAATAAGGTTCGGATGCATTTTTTAATTCTTTAAAATCCCAACATAGACCTCAAGCATATTTTTTACCTTTTATCAGTACTTTTTAACATCTTAACATTTCCAGGTTTGCTAAATTTAGTCTCTGTAGAAGGGGGGGGATTCAAAATATATCGCTTGGTCTTAATTAAATTTTGTTTGCATTTATTTTCGCTCAGGTTTGGCGGCGGTGTCCGCTATATTTATTTAATTATATCCTTTTGTAAATGACATGTTTTAACGACTGTTCATTTTGCTGTCTTTTCCTGTTCCTGTGTCGTGAATTTATTTGTTTGCCATATTTTAATACTGGGGCTAAAATGAATAAACTAAAGTAAGAGGAATATAGTTCTTAAAATTATTTATACGTCATATTTACACAAAGGCTGTTTACTATTTGCTTGATAAATAGTTTAGATTATTATAAGGATTACATTGTTTATTTAGACACAACTTAATATGTTTGTTTGTGTAGACCCAGCAACAGCATCCTTATGTGAACACTGGCACCAGCGTAACAAGTAAGTTTTAACAAAAAATTGAAAATGTGAGATAAATTAAATTGAATCTATGTATCCTTGTTTATTTGGTGCTGTCATTAAATTGCTTAACAACATTATTTACAGCCAGCTGGTATTGAAGCAATAACTCTTCCACTATTTGCTAGACAATTGAAATGTTCAGCTATTGCTTAAAAATAGTTTTTTTGTGTTTTGAATGCACTTGAAATGTTTCCAACAACACTTACTTTAAATATTATTAGCCTGTTGGATTTCCGATTAGTACGACACCTTTCAACTGAAAGTTTAAAACTGGTCGCTAGCTAGTCGGTCCTGCCCTTAGGCAAGGCACTTAATGGACATTGCCTAAACCCATTTGATTAATGTTTTTTTTTATAAATTGAAGGAACATGTAATTCATATGCAACACACTGCAAAAGATAAGTCGGCGGTGGATGCAAGGTGATCTCACGATTGCCTGTGCGTTAACCCCATTGGTTTTGCCATTCACAGGGATAAACATTAATATACTATCCTTAAACGTATTTTTTTGCTACAGATGATCAGAGTTATATGGACATACAGACGTTGCAATCAGAAAATGTAAGTTTTTGGTAAACTAAATTTCCAAAGTAAAACTAGCAAAAAATTTTGCCTTCGTATTTTCTGGTGCATTTACTTGTCTGAACCCAGTGGGAAAATCAGTTAAACTACAACAGGAAAATTATGCTGGGTAATCCAATGCTCCTGTATGAAAAGTCTTTAGCATATTTCCACACGCAGGGATAAAGCATTAAAAACAATTGAACATGTAGATGGGAACATCAGGTGACGGTTATGAAGTTGTGATGAACAGGAACTATGAGAATATCGGTGTCGATCGGAAGAAAGAAAAACAATCCGAATATGAGATTTAGCGGGATATTATTTTATACACATGATCCCAAACATGATTATCTCGGATATTTGTTATTTGGCCGTTAACTTAACTGACTAAACCACTTGTTTATCTTTGTATATATTGATAAACATACAATAAACTCTGTTTACACATGGCTAAGAGTAAATATCCGAATATATTCTATTTCTACTCGTTTTTTTATTTTCCTTCTAAATGTTCATGTAAGAGATTTTGTTTACTTAACATATACTGCAATAATCATTCTTACATTGTCATTTTGAAAATTTGTTTTTATACCTTGTTAATTTTTTGTATTAATCGAGTATTCCTAATTCTGTATTTAATCTTCCACTGTATCTGTATTCAATTTGCGCTATTTCTTAATGATCATAAATGTATTAATTATGATTGATGACACTGTTGTTTTCTCTCTTACCAGCTTTGAATAGGAAATATTCATATTCAAATGCATATAACAACTCGCGACAGATTTAAAATAAAATTCCGCTCGTCAGCTTGCAAAACCCAATTTTTCCAGTTTTTAATTTGCCTTAGGGTTTTGTACAGTTTATACTTGGTGCCTATGGTCAGTATTTTTTACATGAATACCAGATTGGATATGATCAGATAGAAAAATCATTTTTATCCTCGTGAATGGGAAAACCTAGGGGTTTAACAAACGGGCAATTGTCAGATAACATTGCGCCCACCGTTTGAATTTTTATGTGTTGTGTATGATTTAGAAGTTTCTTTAATTTGGTAGAACCGATTAATTTACTCGGTTATAGCAATGTCCGCTTTCCCAAGGACACAACTGACTAGCTAGCCACCTGTTCATACCTGCAACGCTTTGGCTGTAAGTCGACGCAATAGCCCACAAATATATGGCTTATTCCTTCAGTAGGTAGAATGTGTGGTTATGTTTTTCACAACGGTTTGTATGTTTAATAATGCAATAGTTAGAAATACTGTTGATTTTAATTAAAAGCCTTTTTTAAAGACAAACTATAGTTTTATTTTCATCCAGAATTTCAATCCGTTTAAGACGTTCAGTTTTAATAATGGGAATTCCCCATGTTGCAGCCGTAGTTTTTAAGACCGTTTTTTTTGTAACGAAATTTGTATATGTATCGGTCGCATTAACCATTCAGCCACAAGACCGTACACAGCCCTGTTTTAACACCGCCTACTAAACTAATTTTAAATCTCTATGTTACCAGGAATAATTATTGATTTACGGTAGGGGATTCACGGTAGGGGAATTCCCGTTCATGCTTCCTGTTCAAATGCGAACAATTTAGTTTGACTGAAGAGAGTTGAACTGTATGATGATGATTATGATATTCGGCAGCAGTTGGAGTGAAAAATCTATACTTTCATGGACATTTATCATTCTTTTCATACTTTTTCATGGTAAGTTACGGTCAACTATGATTTAAAGTAAACATTAAAAGCAATCGGACTTAAAACGCAAAATAGAAGGAATTGATAATAGTCCTGTTTTTTCTGTTATTCGACTGGAATTTTAACATTTGGTGATTTATTTAAATAGATTTATTTAAATTTACATAAAATTAACTAAAAAGCCAATGGATAGATTTATATTAAAATATATTAAAATCCAGATATATTTGTTCCCGTATGGAAAGTACGTCAATTTTCGCCGAGATCTCGAGTGTGCACGCGCCAAATATTTAAGTGTGCAGTGTGCAAACGTCCAAAAATAGTCAGCTAACATATCTATCTACGTAACATAAGGTGGGCTACATAACAAAAAATGTACTGACAGTAAATTACCCGAGGTTCAGAGGTAGGTTTACAGTAAATTACCCGAGGTCCAGAGGTAGGTTTACGAGTGTGCAAAGACGCAGGGAAAAAAACTCGAGTGTGCAGCTGACGTACTTTCCATATTTGTTTATAATTCAAGCAAACAATAAAAATGTGACATTATATACTGTTACCAATGCAACATATGAATGGGTGTTTATGATTGTTCATATGTCAATGGTAAATATAAAGTGAGCCGAGTAGAGTTAGGTAGACATTGCTTCAGTGTGTTTCACTAATAAATACAAAGGTGATATATTGATTGTTTTAAACATAAGATATAAATAGCGAACATAGTCCACCTAGGTTGTACATTATACTAACTAAATATTAAGCTTGGCTTTAATTTGCATGAATGCGCATGTGTGTAAATGTATGTGGGGAAGGTTGGTGATTGTATCCGATATGTCAAGTATTAATATATGATATGAGCGCATTTGAAAACAGGAAAATCCATAAAATTTTAGGCGAATAAAAATTCACTTGCGTGTGGAAGCTCATGCGAGTAACGGGAGTAAATCCTTAGTGTTATAAACTTCAGTAAACGGACGCGCTATGTGTACAATTAAAACAGGGGAAATGATGAGGTTTCGTTTTTATTCCCCTATACGCCAGTTGAATAGAAAACGGTTGCAGTAAATGTTAATAAGGTTTTTATTCGCAAGAGTAAATTCTTACTCGCATTGCGTGTGGATTTTTGGCCCTGGAAAAGTGCAGTCATGCGATGCAGGCAAATCAAGTTTAAACTCAAATGGCAACAATTGTTTTTAAAATTACATGTGTCCATAATAATTTATCTTGAAGTATAAACTGTAATACCATCACTCAACAACTATGCATTCAACTAGTTTTTGTAGATAACTTTGTTTAATTGTAGGTAACATCAATTCAAATGCAACTTTAATACAACTACCAATCAACCAAGCTACCATTGCAACTGAGGTTACTGGCCTTGTAATTAATTCCGGAGATATTTTAAGTCCAAATGAATGTGCATGGACATATAGCCCAGGTCTTCCAGCGGGATTTGTATTTTATCATTTAACATTCATTCCACATTGCGCATCATTCACAACAACCACTTATAGCATATCATGCTCTGTATCCTCTGGTGTGGTTTCTTCAAACCTCACTTTTCTGACACCATTAACAAGCAATGTCAGTGTTAGGATGGACTGTGTACCATCACTGACTTATAACTTACAAGTTATTGTCAAAGGTAAATAAGATGGAATTTTTTTTTATGTTTTATTTTTTTACACCCTATGTAGATTCAAGCAAACTAAGTTGGATTGGATTTTTTCCATTCACACAGATAAACATGAATATCCTATCCAGTATTTATTATTGGAGCCTATGATATAGTTGTTAAATAAATATGGTTTTGAGTAGGGATGCACAATATAGGATAGCAAGGTATTCTAGAATATTCTAGAATAATATATTTCGAATCTAGGATTTCAAATCCTATTCTAGAATGTTTTACCATATATTTAAATTTGCTATGCTGTACATATATTTTCTCATTTAAAAAATAGATACCGGGCAGTAAATGATTATTAAATATAGTAAATTAGCCATATGCTGTTAAACTGTGATGAGAGCAATTTACGAAGTCAAACAATATTTTACCATTACATATTTTTTTAATCATAGGTAACATCTCTAAACACTATCTGCCATGAGGGAGGATAATAGTCTAGTAGGTTTTTGTTGAAATGGATGGCGGAGAAAAATGCTCCCAAACACCACACAATTTTCATTTTTCCAGTTTGGTATTAAGACTAGATATTATTGACCTTGCAGAATTAAATTAATTCACTAGTCTGTAAATAACTTTTCCACCTTTGGAATAATTCCGTCATATATAAAGGTGCGATAAACCACGTTATTACAGCCTGGCGAAAACTACCGCCTTTCTTTGTGTGTGCGTGCGTTTCAAAGCGTGTCTGTTCACGATGCACGTGTATGGGGCAACTGATAAGATAATGTTGTTGTGCTTTGATGCAAGTTGTATTTCCGAGCTACCGCTTTAGAAAAATGTTCGGAAGCTTTCGCATGATATGGAGAAACGCATTGCGGGTATTACATACGAATGAAGAAGACATTTTACAATTTTGAGATTTCGAATTTACTTCAATTATGATTCACCAAAAGTTTCTTATCATTGTTATCCACTGTCGCACGCTTGCTGAAACGATACGCTGACGTCTGCATAATCGGCATCACGAGTGTTGTCGCGCAATGGATCGCAGCCAATATTTTATGTTTATAATTTCGAATCCTAACTATTCTTATTAAATTGCTTGTAAAGATTCTTATGCCTAGAAATTCGAATCTCCAAGATTCAAAATTCTATATTGTGCATCCCTAGTTTTGAGTGTCAATTGATAACCTCGAATTTTCAATTTCTATTTTATTTGAGCTCGTATAAAATACGATGGAACTATGGAAGTTTTATAAACTGGTTCAAATAATTTTGTTATCGAACACTCAGGTTTTGACTTTCGCAGATTGCACATCTCCCAACACCTAGTAATGTTCCAGTCAATCCACCAACTGGTGTGTACAACACTACAGCTCACTTCCAGTGTTCCCAGGAGTTTACTTTGTTTTATGCAAGTGGCACACCTGGAAACACTGCAACCAAATGTCTTGCTTCAGCAGAGTGGGAGAATGAAAAGATTGTGCAATGCTGGTCAGGTGGGTGGATTATTTCCTTTACATGGTATTAAGCATTGTTGCATCACTGTTTCCATTGTGATGTGAGTATGACTCATGTTTATTGTGACTTTACTGTTCATTATATCCAGCACCAACTACTAAATTGGTTGGAAACAATACCCATTGTGTTGGTGACAAAGCTATATTCCAATGCAATGCTGTTGGGGGATTTCCCTTGACAGACAGAGTTGAAGTTTATTTCAATGGTCAAGTACAAGCGGTAAAAATTTAATTGACCTACTCTTGATTGATTTATTTAATAAATTTAATTTCCAGTTAAATGGAAACACATGGACAAGCACTGTACTGAACAGTTCAAACAATGGATATATAGTGGAATGTAGAGCTATATCTAACTACACTAACATTGCTGAATATAGTCATCTGGGAAGAGACAACAAGATATTAACTGTGTATTGTAAGTATTATAAAGTTTATATTAAAACGATTTTTTATAGTATTATATTATCACATTTTTACCTTAACCCAGTAAATTAAACTCCAAGAGGACTTAGTGCTTTTAAATAAACATGGTTAAATCAACAATTAGTTACTTGGTTGTTTATTAGCACATACACATTCTCACAGGTGAACTTTTCATATTTATTATTCAGTTATTCTAGAAATGGAAAATTAATGAAATATTGTCCATAATTTTATATTCTGTGAAATTATGGAATTATGTTCCTTGTAGAAGCTTAAATAAGAACATCATAAACCAGGCCAAATGTTAAATTATGGTTGAGTAAGAATTCACTTATGTGTGGAAGCTCACGCGAGTAACACAAGTAAATCATTTACCACGAATGAAACAGTCGCGGTAAACGTTAATTAGTTTTTTATTTGCAAGAGTAAATTTCATACTCACACGGTGTGCGTCACATGAGTAAACACACAAGTGTTACTCCCGTTACTCACGCGGATGTTTGTCCCTGATAAACATATGTTGGACTCAACATATCTGACTGTTAGTTATTCTTCAGATCCTGCTAACAACCCGAAGATTGAAAACAAAATGTCGGATCTATTGATCAAAGCAGACGATGGTTACCTGCTTAGATCAGATGGGACGTTGACTATGAATTGCTCAGCTGACGGAAACCCTGCCGTTCATTGTAGCTGGTTGTGTCCATCTTGTGTGGGGTTATCCAATACATGTGGGGTCACCAATGTTGGGGTTAGCGGTTCAACCAATATCACTTGTGTGGTTGGTAATGCTGTTTGTGGAGGTGGTACTGTAAGCATTAAGCAAAGGATAACATTGGTCCCTAAATCCCGTAAGTTGAAACTTGTATTGTTGTTTTGATTTTACACTAAGCTTATTTTACCAGGAATTCCAACCCTCATTGTTAATGGAATGCCTGCAACTGCTTCAGTTATTACTAGGAACAAAACACAAAGTTTAAGTTTGGGATGTGGCATTAAGAGTGAAACTGAGATGAAAACAACATTCTTGTGGATGAAAGATGGAGAAGTGAAGTCCGGATCAAATATTCTGATCATCAATAATCTCACATCTTCAGATAGAGGATTGTATTATTGTAATACAACCGATGCATTTGGAAATTTTTCCACCACCATCTATGTTGATGTACTATGTGAGTATGAATTACAGGAGATAGGATATTCGTGTTTATCTTGGTGAATAAGAAAACCAAGGGGGTTAACACACAGGCAATCGTCAGATTACTTCGCGCCCATCGTCGGGTTACCAGAGCTATTTCAGTATATGTTGTGTATGATTTGACGTTCCTTTTATTTAGTAGAACCAAGCCTTGCTTCATAGATGAACATTATTGTATTTAAATTGACATTATAGTGACTGTAGATAAACATTACTTTATTTAAATTGACATTATAATGAGCTGCATCCACCCACAGTTCCAGCAGAGCAGTTTAAAGTCAACAATGGTATGAACAATGTATGTGAGTGGACGACTGGTGCTCCACAGTTGTGCAGCATCACTTTCACTTTGAACCCCTTTCTACATTCTACAATGTTGACAAAAGATGGTTCGAACGCAAATAAATGGGGTAGAACTCAAATATACATTACCTTTTATTGCAGGTTTGATTGTACAAAATGATATTGAAAACACACAACAAAACACACGGATACAAAACTTTCTATTTATGAAGAACCAGGTTTGATTTTCAAATAAAGGTTTATTTTGAAGTTGTCTAGTAAGATATTCTGATTGCTTATTTTCAGCCATCGGAAAATGAAACTGGTTCTTACAAACTCACAGTTGTTTCTTCAATATTTGAACCAGTTGAGTTTTCATTCACAATTATTGTGTCGCAACCATGTAAAGCATCTGAACAAACAACTGATTCTGTGGTTATTGTTGGTTCTGTTCTTGCATCAATTATCTTCATTCTGTTAATCACAAATGCATTTCTTCTATACCCATCATGTAGACACAGGAATGCCAAACCTACTGCAGAACGTATCAGGTTTGTCGACCATAGTTCACCTTATTCATATTCATTTATCATTTATTTCCAGGAACCAAGGAAACATCAACTCAGCAGCTGCAGGTAATGGTGGTCACTGTTTTGAGAATGTCGGCTTTTCAAACATAATGTTCAATTTATCAATGCATAATTGATGTCTTTAAATATTATGACTTTTGTCCAGTTATAAATCTCAATTCATTTTTATTTGGTGGAAAATTGTTTATTATGTTGCTGAAATTAGATTGTGGTATTAGATATGCACAAACCACTGTTATTCAATTTATAATTTCAGATTATGTTGAACTGGATGATGCAACACACAGCAATAAAATCAACCAACAACACATGGTTCGGATGCATTTTTTAATTCTTTAAAATTCCAACATAGACCTCAAGCAGGTTTGCTAAATTAAGTCTCTGTGGAAGAGGGCGTGTTTTAAAATATATAGTTTGGTCTTAATTAAATTTTGTTTAAACATTATTGTGTTTTTCTCTTATGTTTGGCGGCCACGTCCGCTATATTTATTTAATTATCCTTTTTTAAATGACGTGTTTTAACGACTGTTCGTTTTGCAGTCTTTTCCTGTTCCTGTGCCGTGAATTGATTTGTTTGCCATTTTTTTATACTGGGGCTAAAAATAAATAAACTAAACTAAAAGGAATAAAGTTCTTAAAATGCTTTATAGGTCATATTTACTCAAAGGCTGTTTACTATTTGCTTAATAAATAGTTTATATTATTACAAGGATTGCATCGTTTATTTAGACACAACTTAATATGTTTGTTTGTGTAGACCCAGCAACAGCATCCTTATGTGAACACTGGCACCAGCGCAATAGCAAGTAAGTTTTTTTTTTAATAAAAATGTGTGATAAATTAATGAATTTGTGTATCCTTGTTCATTTGGTGCTGCCATTAACTTGCTTAAAACACAATTTACAACCAGCTGGCATTGAACCAATCAATTTTTTACCTTTGGTCAGAAAATTACTTAATTGAAAGATCATACACAACACACTGCAATAGTAATCTGACAATTCACCGTGTGTTAACTAACCCCTCTGGTTATTGGATAAACATGAATCTCCTATCCTAAAACGTAAATTTCTGCTACAGATGATCAGAATTATATGGACATACAGACGTTGCAATCAGGAAATGTAAGTTTTTGCTAGACTAAATATCATAAGTAAAACTTGCTACAATTCTTGCCTTTGTATTTTCTGCATTTAGTTACTTAAACCAAGTGTAAAAATCAGTTAAACTACAACA